>JABEEQ010001471.1:0-32925 GCA_014824365.1 Fusarium sp. NRRL 66894 | reverse complement strand
TATCCGACCTTCTGTATGAGGTTGGTGAGACTGTAAAGAAGTCCGGTACCAAGGGCCCCTCCGCCACCGACGACATGCTGGAGTATGGAGGCCAGCAAGTTCGGCCCGTATCCCTATACGACTTGAGACACATTAGCAAAGCTATTGACGAGACGACATGGGACGATGAAGCGTGGAACTGTACCATGGAAGAGGCCGCATATAGCTACCAGCTAGTATTTCAGCAACAAGAAGCTCCCAGCGGAGAACAGCTTCCCGAATACTATGGGCGGTCCCATAAGCAGAAGCTGAGAGATTGGATGGTGAAGAGTGGTTTCGATCCCAATCGACAGGTCAACGATGAGCCAGGCGCAGATTCCGAGCTTGGGGATATGGAACAAGACCCAGATCATGGTGAAACCCAACTCCCCAGCCTCGATCCTCCACCCAGCATCGGTCGTCCCTCAAGCGTTCATCGTACTCTTGTGGTACAACTGGTACCAGTTACGTCAAACCCGTACGCCAGTCTGGAAAGTCGGGAAAGCTCATCGTCCGCTGAGAGGGAGTCACTTGGCCGTATCAGGGATCTGGAGAAAGAGGTCGCCACCCTGAGAGAAGAGGTCGCCTCCATGAAAGATTTGAAGCAAGAGGTCGCCACCCTGAGACAAGAGGTTGCCTCCATGAAAGGGAACCCTGTTTCCCACGAAGAGACAAAACCAGCGTGGTCACAACCGTTGCCCGATCGTAGATTCGGCCCAGATTCGGAAGCGTACCTGGATTGGGATGTCACCGGATGACCAATGCGTTAGAGGATTGTCAATCGTCAGTAGAGAAGCTAGGCCCCGGGAAATGTGGTTAACTTGACAGGGAGGGTTTTTTGTTGATTGCAGCCTCCTCTCTTTACTCTTGTTGATATCGGAAAGATTGTGGGATAGCAGTGGCTTGTGTGGACATTTTTGTCCATTTTTGTCCATTTTATTTTGTAATTAACAAAAAAGAATTCCATGACGACGATTTGAGAGCCCATGTATCTGTCAACAAACTTGCATGCAGTAAGATTGATGATGAATTGATGCACTCGGAGCGCTGCCCTTAAGCTATTATGTTTTTTATTAAGTGTAGTCTTGTATAATTCAAACCAACACTGAGTAGGAGTGATTTCGAACATGTAAACTGATATCTAGGGTAGCATTTACATGGACAGGGGTCAAACTCAGAACTGCTTAGCGTTGATAAATTGCCTAATTGAGACAAAACATGCTCGATCATTGGTCACATTCTTGGACAACAGCATGGTATCCACGCGGTTAAACGAGGACGGCGAGTGACAAGAACCCAGTAGTACCTTCCACCATGTTGTACTCTGCAACGTTGAGTTGTGTAAATGTTGCGCTTCAATCACAGCCAATGGGAATGACATGTTGTGCAAATTTGTCGATGTCTCGGGTGTAATTGTGCGCCGCCACTTGGACAAGAAACGCGAGACCACTCGGCTTCCCAGCATTTGTATAAGGCACACAGCCGAATGACATCGAGGTCGGTACCAAGGTAGCGTGACTGGGTTGTATAGTGCGACCACAGTAAATAGCGTCTCGGGGATAGTGTTATTGGAAATGCGATGTTTCTGAGAGACGGTATTTGGAATTCGGTACATGTTGTCGGCAGCGGCCATCCGGCTGGCTCCCCTGAGAGACGAGTAATACGAAGGAATAGATAAATAGCTGTGAATGCGATCAGCAGACTTTCGACTTTGGTGGTGCGTGAGTTCACAGGTGCAGATCAATAGTGCTCACATGTGGAGGGACCTCTCTGGCTCGGATTGACGCGTTTCATCCGAGGTAGTTGCCTTGTTTGATTTGAGTGGCATGGTTACATGTAGAAGACGGAAAAAGTGGCCAATCTGCGAGACAGAGAAGAAGAGTTCAAAGACCGCGCAGCTGAAACCAAGGAGCTGTCGAGCAATCAAAAATCTCCGCAATGCCAGACTGCAGCGGATGGTTGCTGTCGAGTTTGGCGAAGGTAATTGCCCATCATATACCTAACTGAGGATAAATGTTTCTTTTTGGTATGGCGACCAAGTGGTAGGTTGTGCGGTTGATGTTTCGGCTGCCCTACTGGCATGAGTAACTTGTGCAAGGGAGCCCCTGCTTAAGATGAGAATAGTAAAAGCACCCCACAGGGATCCAGAGAGAGGCCCTGATCGGAAGTGAGTGACCTCGCACTGATTGCTGATTGTGATCCTGATCCGGTTGTGGTGCCCGGTCGAGACTGATCGAACTCTTTGGAAGTGGCCCTCATATCGTGCGCCTTACATGGGTCGGCCGGCGGCGGTGTCGAAAGCCGAATGTCTTCTGCATAAGTTGAAATTCGTAGGGACGTCAGGGGCGCGAATGTATCTGAGTCGAGAAGGTCAAGGTCAGTAAAGAAAATGTGTGATTCGCAGGGGGCTAAGTTCAGATCTTAAAGGTGAAGTAAGGTTCATGTTGAATTGTTCCCGAAGCCAATGGCGCCTCTTGGCATATCATCTCGAAATCGATCAATGCTCTGATGTGCCTGTAGCTGTGAAACCTCGTATCAGCAAGTCATGTTCGAAGAGTTCTCCGGGTCTTGATCGCCCCAACATGGTCTCAATTTGACCCATTGTATGTCATGCGGCACGCGGACAAGCTGAAGTATGCGTTCGCTCCCCGGTGGATTTCAATCATTCATGTCGTCATCGTCCACCAAGGCCTGGTGAGTGGTCGAAAGTCGTGCTGTTGCCCTTGGTGGCAAGCAGCACCTAATGCCACACCTACCGCCAGAGAGCCACGGAGTGTGCTGAAGGTGTCAAACTTTGGGTCAACACTCAGAACCAAAGAGACCAGCAGTCATCCTCTCAAACCATACAGGATCGGTGGCCCGGTGAGAATTGTGCGCGGGCAGACAGAAATACGAGTTTTGTTCCATGTTGGGATTGACCATATTCCTTGTAAGTTGGGCTTCATGCACCAAATACATCTCACGATCTCCATGTTCTGATCCGTTATTGTTCCAATTCCCTGGTGAAAGTGCATGAATTCGAAGTGACACTGGATGACTTTCCTGAGGGACCCAGAAATGAGGTATATGTCGGCGGAGAGTGAAGGATACAGGGGTAGATGGATGAAGAACAGAATGAAGTCGGCAAGAAGACCGCGGGACGAAGTCGCAGAGTATGGCCGCCGATGAGGATCGTAGTCAATCCACAGCACCGCGAGTCGCCTATGCTGAGGAGTACCTTTAGATCAATCACCAACATAATCGCTTCTCTATTCCATCGCCGGCAGTACGGATCGGCTTCATGAAGACTGCAAGAGGGGAGGTTAAAAGATTCATAGTAGCGCAACAGCCGGAGTAGTGCACACAAGAGAGCGTGCTCAGTAGTCACTCGCGGTAAGCCTTAAAAGGCAGGACTGGTCAATCAAAGTCAGGTTTGGATCCCAGACAACAACTATTCATATATTAACTGACCTTAGGTAGGGAGGCTTTACATCTTGTGAGAATCTGTTATGCATCTCAGCCCCAAAGAGACGACGTGCTCAACCTGTGCTCCGCGGCGATTGACTGACGGTATTTGAGATCGTTGCGGCCGGAAACTGCTCAAGACGTTTTGTAGAAGCGCGACATGTAGTTTGCTATTCTTCGGGGCATTCAGGTGACATAGTTCATTATGTGTTGAGTTGAATTCCGAGGCGGAAAGGCCGAACGCCATTGTTGAAAGCATGGAAACAAGTTCAGGGCTGTCATGGAGTACGTCTGGACAAGGTCGTTCGGGAGTCAGAAGGTAAGCTATGACTCTTATTAGTTACATTTGCGATCTCTGTTTGGTGATATGCGTTCCCTCGCCTCAGGTGACTTGAAATAGAATGATGCAGTTGTAACTTCTCCACGGAGGCTGAGTGGTTCCGCTCTGAAATGAGACTGCAAGCCTATCACTCAAGATTCTGGGGTATCGTCCAGTTGTAGTACTTATCAGGTGTTCCGAAGGCGCTGCATAGTTCGAGGGCGGGGATGTTCGTTGACGGGGGATCGCACGACGAAGGTTTCAATCCATCCTCAGAATGTGTGAGTGTCTGAGTTTGAGTATCAAGGCTATAGATGTACTCATTTATCGATGGACGGTTGGGGTCGCACATCAGACCCTCCGTGAGAAACCCGGATATATGTCGAGTAACAAAGAGCTGTGTCGGATATCTCAGCAAATGTTCAGATGGTCTTCTCCAGGACATCTCGTCATCGCAAGGCGACCGAGGACTGGAGGATATCTTCGCTGGCCGCTGTATTTGCTCATCAATGGGCGTAAGCTTTGATCCCGTGTGAGATCTGGATCATTCAGGTAACGGAGGTCAGCTTTTACAAGCCAACTAGACAAGAAGGTGGGAATCCATGGCGGTCAGTGGTTTGGATTGCTTACTTGTGGTCGAGCCATACCATTTATCATATCAAATGTGGCTATCGCTCAAGCTGGGTCACTTTTTGGCTCATGCTGGTGGCGTGAGGTATCCGATCAAAGGCTAGTGCTGAGACGTTTATGCCGGCATCTCTTGAGTTCTGATGCCGTCAGCGTTCAGTAGCCAAGGCTCTCGAGAGGAGCCTGCTATATTGTAGTGGCTTTCTTCATCTGAAACGGTCGGATCCTTCACTTGAACTCGTTGCGGTCTTCGGGGTCTCGAGGATACGGTTCGGGAAAGGCTTCAAGGTCGGGTTCGAGTAGGGAGGGTTCGGGGTAGACTTCGACAAGGGTACGGCTCGTGATAGGTTCGAGTGTAGGTAGGCTTCGATGTAGGCTTTTAGGGTACGATTCGGCGTAGGCTGCGGGTAGACTTGGGTGATGGCATTCGGTCTCGGGTTGGTTTGACAATTACCACTGCTCTATGATGCTGGGCCTTTCTAGTGATCTTGCATGATCTGCCACTCGTTTTTGCTAGCAACTTATGATGGAGTTCGGTTCGGGGGACAGGGGGCAGGATCATCGTGTAGGAAATGTCTAAAAGAACATCAGTATGAGTTGGTCGTGCATGCACCCCTGGTTTGCGATCAAACTATAGCAAGAATCTGTGTCTCCGAGGCTCAGCGCTGAATTCAACGTAAAGTTTCAAGTTTCCAATGCGCGAGAGATTTCTTTCGGTAAGCATTTGGTGTCCCTGGTTGTCTGAGATCTCAGACCTCTTGACGGGGTCAAGGAATGTTGATGAATGAACGCGACTGGCAAGAGTTTGATTTGGAGCTACAGAAGCTTCGCGTCATTGTATCGATGCACAATAGCATCACATCGCGACAGATTCGTGATGAGATGAGGCGCGCGAGTCAAGTGCTAGTATTGAGAACCATTAGGTCGGCAAAATACCATACAATGTGACTTTAACTTACGCAGTTGTTGTGAATTGTTCTCAGGTTTGGCTGTTATTGGCATTCGGTGGGACGGACAGGCTGATGCATTGGGGTCCTCACACTGAGCGATCCATTGAGGTCTTCGCGATGTTGAAGAGGCCACCAAACTCAATGACCGCAAACAATGGAAGAACACTGGATCATTCAGCCATTGAACGTATCCTGGGCATATTACTGTCGGCAGTGATTTGCGGCGGTGCCCATTCATGGCAGGAACTGACTATCAGCTGTCACCGGTAGTTGCATTGGTGGGTCTTGTTGCCTGGCACTGAGCCCAAGATTGAATGTGATGTGCTGAACTGAATTATGAGGCTGAGGGATAGCGAGGCCATGATTCTTCAAAGCAATGCTGGCACAGGCATTCTCGGCTCTGGTGAGAGAACGCTTCGCCGCATGGAACAGATTCCCCGGCCGGTCATCGTAGAAGTGAAGAATGTCAAGAAAGCAACGAGGGATGGGGAAGTCGGTGAGAAGCTTCGGACTAGGAGGGCTGTCGGTTCTGTTGACTTCAATCGTGCGGCTCGCGGGGGGGTGGGTTGTAGGAAGCGTGTTGTTCTTGGGAACTTGTTGGGCTTCGGAAACAGTCTGCGGAATGCTGATATCAGTACAACGAAGTGGTAATGGACCTCAAACCTTTGAGATACTTACACCGTATGAATGTGGCTTCAAATCTGAGATCGACAAGACTCTCGAACTAGAGGACCACTCGAATGAACTCCTAGGCAATCTGTGTTTCCGCTGGTAAAAGATGTGTGATCTTAGCTGTCCTTCTCCAGGTCGTTGATTCAGTCTTGAGTCTCTGGATGAGTATATTGATGTCTTTGATCATGATTGTGAGCCTCAGCGTGATAGTTGGTGACTTGTTCCAACCCTGGTCGACTGACTTTGTTTAGTGAACGCCGAGCTCATTGGTTTGTTGTCACATTTCTCTTCTGGTGGCGGGACATAGCCTTGATTGGTGGTCAGCGATTTGTTGCTTGGTAGCTTGCTGCGCTCCCTACTATTCTCCGCGCAATCTCAAGTGCCAGTCCTCACCCTCGTTCAGCATATGTTGTGATAGCTGTTGCCCTCGGGATCCTCCGCGCGGGGAAAGGTCACAGTCTCGCCGAGAAAATGAAAGCAGCTTGACCTGTCATCGATGGCATCAGGCACTGCTAAAAAGGCAGAATGTGTGCGTGATTCTGGACTCGCTGTGGTTATGGAACAGGTAATCTGATGATAAGCATGGCGGCCCGATATTGAGACTCGGTTATTCTTTTGTCGCTCTGGTACAGCCGCCATTCCGCATAAGTAATGTCGAGAGGTCGAGCCAAGGTAATTTCAAAACAATAAATTTGGATGTCGAAGGAAATATGGGTCTAAATTGTAAGACGGCAACCCCACATCGAAACGATACAAGGTACAGCAAACCTCTATGAATCTTTGCACATTTGAAACTGGCTCTCCTCATCCTCAGATATCTGTCTCCACATGACTCAATCTTGGCCTCGTCGCAAATGATGGAGTGTTCTTGTTCCCTCGGAGTCATTGGCAGACCGATCGCACGAGGCTCTGTCGTTATCGAAGACATCCCCGTCGTCTCAAATTCATCGTATCCTGTTGGGGAACAGCCTTTCGTGGAAGCTGCTGGGGTGGCGGGTCCTTTCCCCTGCTGGTACCCCTTCTCGTTGCTGGTTGTTGATCCTCGAGGTTGGCTCGCACTTTCTCGGTCGAAGTGTATGTATCGTCCATGATATCTCTTCGCCATCTTCGGTCACCAGGCAGAAAGGACATGATCTACAGTATGCCTCGGGGTGCTTTAAGAGTCGGGTTAACATCAGTAGGTGCGAGATGGTGGAATAACTGACCTGATAGCAGCAAAGCTGTCTTTGGAGAATGTTTGAAGGCACTCTGCCATGCCGAGGGGCGATCCCAGATAAGGCGCCGAGTGTGAGGAGAATCATGCCATTCCCTTATCTTTCTGTTGGCCAAGATTCTCTTGTGATTTATTTGTATTATTTCCCTGACATCGAGTGAGAGGTTTCCGTCAGCCTCGTGGCATCCTCTATCCTGTCAGTGAGTGAGAGGTAAAGGCAAAGCGGGGTGACGGCCAGTCCATGCAAGACTCCTTCTGACTGTTGGACTCCAGGTTGGGTGGTTGCTGGCGGAATCTTCATCTCCATGCAAGACTCTTTCTGGGATGATATCTTGAGCATTTGGCTCGTTCGGCATGAGCTCGATATCTCCATCGGGGTTGAACGGCTCGATGCCGTCATCTGGGTCTATCACGTATGAGATAGACTTCATGCTGAGAGCCTTGTTGAACGGCTTCAGGGACGTGGTGCGGAGCTGGGCTATGGAGGACCCCGGTGTGGTGGCATGCCGATTATCTTTTGGAGGTCTTGAATGTGTTGATGGCTAGGGGTAGCTATCAGTCAAGGGGGGGAAGATTCGGATAGAGGGGGTTCCTTTTTGACAGGAATAGGGGCGTTCTTTCACTCAAGTCGAAGACGAGACAGGGATAGCACCACGGAGTCAACGAAACGCTCTGATTTGTGTTTGGCAGCGAAGTCTTGCATCAGCAAATCATGTTCGAGTAGTTCAACGGAGCATGACCAAACATGGCCGTAATGGTGACAACGGTTTAAGGGCAATGTTGGTACAATTGAGAATAGTCTGTTGACTGAATTGCTGCCGCTGTTGACGTCGTGTATTAAGAGGCTGGTGATCGGATCCATACCACATGTCAAGCTGTTGTACGTGGATGTCAACATTGATGCCATGCTCTGGTGTGTGTTTGGCAGCAAGAGTCTTGCATAAGCAAATCATGCTCGAATAGTTCGCCGGAACATGGTCGCTCAAGCATGATCGCAATGGTGACCATATTATGTTCTACACGGGGAGAACGCTGGACCCTCCATGGTCATCTCCAAAGAGTTCCAGCGGCTTGCCCTGAGAGATCGCGGGCCATTGAGAATTGATGAGGGGCCTAAACACGCATACATCAGACATTCCAAACCACACAGGGTCTCCAGTCCCGGTACGGTGAAGACGGAGAACATGAATAAGTGGAAAAACGCTGCTGCTTGAGCCCGAGTTAACAAAGCCGTCTATCGCCTGGTCATCGTGGGACATTCTTCCTCTTCCAGGTGGACGAGATGCTATATAATCGAAGTGATGTTCGCTGGTTGACATGCAGAACACCGACAGTCATGTAATTAATGATCCGAGGACTGAAGAACATGGCTGATATGTATCGATGACGAAGAGAAGGAGAAGGTCGACAAGGTGGACCTTTCGAAGTTACAAATGACGGTCGAACAAAATCGAAGGCATCAACACCACCGAGATCTTCACCAACCTCGCGCGTTGTATTTCTGTGAGGCGCTTTTGCCGAGGGGCATCTCCGAGGTGTTCGATCACCAACTTCCTCGCTTGCTCGGTTCGTCGTCACCCACATGAACAGGTTCCCAAAAGACTGCACAAGAAAAAGACGATCGAGTCCTAGTGGCGCAACGATCGGAGTACACCTTAGAACCTGCTTAAGAATCTCTGCAGCCCATGAGAGAAACAAGCGCTATCTGGGCGAGCGAAGTTGGGTTCGGGACCAACGAGAATGAATATTGCTACTCTGACCGACTCTCAGTAAGGAAGCGGGCCTTCACAGCTTCTGGGATTGTATCGTGCATCTTAGCTCCGGGGAGGCGACGTTGTGCCCTTTTGTTGGCGAATTGCTGTGTCAAGGTCGGTTGATTGAAGTGGTTGAGCTCGTTGCTGATCGGAGGGTCAAAGCCTATCACACAACTTCGATAAGTGTGTTTGATAGCAACTAAGCGGAGACCTGGAACCTGTTAGCCTTGTTCATGTTTTAGACTCCTTTGGTGATGTCTTACGTGATGTCGCAATAGAAGGATATTCTGAAGCATGACGCAATCTCAGGGGAAAGATTGAGGGCCAGGACAGACTCACTCATGGATGCCGTGAATACCTCGCAGTTGATGACAGTACGCATCGCAGAATTGATAGGATTCTCCTTATTCAATCGTCGATTGTGGCGGGGGAGCGTCTACTGGTGGGGGGCTGTATTGAGTGAATGGAATGAATGCCCAGTCTTCTCAGAGAGGTTGATAGTTCGATTAAGGTGCCACAATGCATGCTTCGAGAATCTACCTTCGCGGTTACCCTTGGTAACGTAGTTCGACGGGCCTCAGTCGATCATTGCACAAGACCCGCGAGACTGATTGGCGCCGCAAGTCGACTCAATTTGGTCCGTTGAACGAAGCTGCCGTGTGTTGAGAAGACGACTCATAAATCCGTGCGTGGGGACTTGGCGAACTTGATGGGAAAGAGATGATGGCAACATCCGGGCCATGCAGTCTCGACCGGAACCGGGCTACTTGACCTCCCGGATTCAAGCTGAACTGATTTGCTCAGTGTGGCTACTGTGGTGGGTCTGAAGCTGACTGCGGTACCCCTACAATGGAAAGCTGTCTTAACTGTCATCTCGGATGGGTCTGTGGATGCCGTTATTTTAGGCTTGAAGCATGACCAATGGCTGATCATGTGTCCTCCCGATTTGGTAAATTTCAGCGACATAGTTCAGCCACCTGTTCATCCCTGCTTACGCCGCGTTAGTCAAGGTCCGTGCAACCGAAATGATCTTGGGAGGATCCCATACAAGTATCCTCATGCCAGCATCAGGTAATTAATTTTGACAATCTGAATGACGCCGGCACCTGTAGTCCTAGTACCAAAGACAATTGACGTCGGTAATGGGTATTTCTTCCGTGGGTTGGACTGCTCTCGTCTCCGGTTGATCGACCTCCATGACGAATAATTGGGTGTCAGACGAAGTCAGTATTCTTCCAGCACCGTAAATCTCAATTTAGCTCTTGAGGGAACTCGGTGTCATGAATTGGTAGAGTGATCGGGGATTCTTCAACGCTGTCCTTGTCATTGCTCCGTTGAGGCTGAAGATTCTTCTGAGAGATGCCCAGATCCTCCCTCGGGGTTGAGAAGTGTTGGCTAGGGGTGATGGGCTTGTGGTATAGATTGTATGCGAGCAGTCCGGGTTTCTGGCAAAGTTTCGATGAGTTTCGTCTGTGGGGGATCGCTGGTTCTATGTAGTCCAATACGTTCAGTGCGTCATGATTATCTGGGAAGGGAGATTGACCCTTTTATTGATGCAATGCTCGATTTCCCGCTCTCGTAACTTGTTGTTGGTATTATACAATTGGGGTTGAGTTGCAATCAAAGCGAGTCACGAGGGGTGAAAGTCAGCCATATCGAGAATGTGTTGATAGAAGGGGTGCGAATAAAGCAGTACATATTCAGACTGCGTCGTCGGAACTCACTTACGAATCATTGAGCCAGGGTGCTCTGTTCTTTTGATGGCCTTTGGTGGGATCCTCGTATCGCCATCGCGCCGATCAACCAAATTTTAAACTACCGTGAACATGAGACAACTCTGGACAAGTCCCAACAATAAATGCGTTATATCCAGCAAAATCACGACACTCGCCTTGAACTGGCTGCTCCAGGATATGAATACCGATCCGACGGACCCAGGCGATAATTGACCGGATGTGTATGTTCGCCTCTGTGATGGTCGTCTTAAGTGTCCCCGAGCCCTACTAAATCGCTCATGTCAAGTCTCCCACTCCCCAATCCAGCACCTGATCCAGTCCGCCACTAAATTTCTGTTCCTGTCTCCGAGACTTCATCCAAAATGGCTTAGCAGCGTTTTGTTCTAAAAACAGAGTCATGGATCAACCGAGCCTTCCTCATCCTGGCAAGTGGAGAGAGTTCCCCAATTGGGACGGCAACTCTTGTGCCATTGGACGCCAGTCAAACGTAAACGCGATCTTCGCATGGCAGGACACGTGTTGTTGTACCGAAGTCTATTCCGACGGCGACTGAGTATGCGAAAGGGGGGCGTGCTTAAGCACATCGCAGCTATACCGAGCTGGGAGGGGGCGGCGGCAGGGGTGGTAGCTGAAACTCTATCTCTGCAGTCGAGGCATGCTCACATCGGGTTCGGGAGAGGCGCAGATTGAGTTTCAGCGGCGAAAGTGGTGTGGAATGGGGTTGTCGTATCAAGTGGCGGGCTTGATCAAAGTTTGCAGCTAAGATCGGACGGCGGAATGTCGAAACCTGTGCATGCGCTTAACCAGCCACTTGCGAGTTCTGACGCTATCTTTGGCGTATCGATTTCGGGAATCGTGCGGATTGAGTAACGGTCTCGTAGCGGCAAGAGGAGGGAGAAACAGGCTTATTCGGGAATATCTGTCGGAATGCTCGCGGTCGTTTGGTAGGCGCAAGCTTGAATAGCTTGGACTGGTTCGCGGTGTCTCGCAAGAGATGTTCTGTGCGTCGCATTGTAGCATCAGCCTGCCACGGTATTAGCAGGCGTTCCTTACTGGTATGTCGGTTGGTCGTCGCAGATCCTGAAAGTACCTTCAGAGGCGGCATACGAAATTGTAGTCGCTTGGCCTCACTGGCTTCAAACATCATCCATCTTCCAGTCGGTCCGTTGCGTAATTTTGGTTTCCTTGTGTCGAAGCGATGAACCTGATCGTAGTGCCGCTTCGCTTGAGCAAGCTTCAAGAGGAGAGCCGAGATTTCCGGAGATCAAACGGGTTCTTGTTGCGTTATGCCTCGGCGCATGGTACGTCGATAACATGAGAAACCCGATCTGGAGTCAAGAAAGGACCGGGTTAGCGATGAGTCACTCAGTTCAATCGACATGATGCAAAGGGAGACAATTGTTTGCCTGATTTTGGCATTTTCTCTTGACTGTGTGATGCGTTTGCCTGCTGCCTTCTTGATTGTTGGATTGGTCTTGGCTGCCAGGCTCCTGTTCGGTCTCGCCATCGTGAGCTTTCGGAGCACTGTCGATTCCAAGTTTGCTTAAGCGGAGGTGATTGACCTGACGATGAATAAACATGAAAGGTTTGTATGAAGAATTGGAATAAACTCTACGTCACAAGAATTAGGAGCGATGAAAGATTGCTTGCGGGCTGAGGCTCGGCTGTGGTTGGCCAGCTGGCACTGGCAAGTAAACCGCCCGCTTTGGCTGATAACAAACCCGTTATGGAGTCTTTGAACATCCTCTTCCTTTTTGCTGCTTCGATGCTTGTCACAACCTACCAACGCAATAAAAACACTTGTTTTGCTCTTAATATTTGCTCCTTGTCTCGTGATATTATGTGCTTAATTCATCAGCTCGCCACTTCGACTCACATTTCAGTCACGTCTCCTAAGAGAATGCTATAACGATGCTTGATTTCATACAGCAAGACAACAATAATATACACAATTACATTCCCCCACTCCGTTCAGTAAGTCAAGATCTTGACTACCAATTCTATAAAGGTCCACAACCAGACACTGTCGCCGCGTCAAGTACTTTCAGACTCAGACTCATCACCAATCAGAACTTCATTGTCAGAAGGCGACTCATCAGGAGGATCCGGGCCTGCAAATGCAGCTCTCCACATTGCAATACTCTGGTAATTGCCGACAAGGCTTCGACGAACAAAACGCTTCAACTGCCTGTTGGTCTGAGGGTACTGATCGTCAGACAGTCCCCCCTTGAGCTCAAATGATTTGAAGACCTCCTCTGGAGTTTCCGCCCAGTCTATATCCTCCCAATCGAAATGTGTCACCGCAGTCGTCAGGATATCTAAATCTTTGGTGGTGACTGGCAATGCTGGACAGCCGAGGTAGGTTTGTCTGTAGTCAGAACTTGGGAACATGCTGGCTATCTCGCCGAGAAAGTAAAGAAAGTTTGAGAATTCTGAGGGGGGAGTTTCTGTTTGATCCTCCCTGGCTTGCCTATGCATCTCGTGCAGACTGATAGTTACCTCTTCAAGATCAAAAAAAGACTCATGAAGTGCATCGAGAGCAGGACAACTGATAAAATCCAAAACATCTGGATCCGGCCAGGATGTACGGCTGTCAACACGAACCTTGACAGTGTACTGGATGGCCAAGATGAAGAGATGCGAGCCGCCTTCCCAGCATGGATGGACGACCAGTTCAGCAAACAGGCGGCTGAACTTTGGCGTGAAGACCACATGAGAAGCCTTCACGCCTGGTGGTGGAGTTGGGCGATACCGCAATTCCTTTGTCGGGGACAAGATCTCATTCGGTGTTGACCAGAACACGCGAAGGCAGACTCTCCATAGAGTCTTGAAGCCCTCAGAGGCTTCTGTAATCACAGCCGGATCGGAGTCGTCATAGTCCTTCTTGGTCTGCGAGTCGTTCCAGAGCCTAATACACTCTTGGTCAACAGCTGAGGGCTGCTGGCTGCTACCGAGCATTCGGGGGCGTGGAATTATGACGTTGACCATGTCCTGTGGGAGTCTACCGCGGATATCCAAAGCGATCTGGGCGGCCACATCTGCTATGGCTATCATGTCGAAGTCGGTATCGTTGGAAACTACAAGAAATTAGCATTTGATGGCGTTTCAAACGAGAGGAATAGAAAAAGCGATGATACTTACAAGACTGATTTTGACTCATCTTGGGCTGACTTGGTGACTTCAACTGTATGGATGTAACAGTATACTTTGTGTGTTGTTGTACAAGAGGAAAGAATGTAAAGGAGCTGATGGAGGCAATACCGGAAGTTTGCTCGAATAGTGGTGCTTGTTGTGAAGATAGATTAAGAGGAGAGGTTTGAATGCATGGAAGAAATTTGACGTCAGTAATCACATGTGGCCAATACCCTTTGAGAGATGCCCTGTGAGAGATCGCCCGGTCGTGGTCGGCCGGCGGGCACTGGCAGGCAAACTGCTCGCATTGATTAGTAACACAACCGGTACATTGGATCTTACAGTCTCTGAATGGCTTCTTTCTTTTTTACTCCTTCAACGCTCATCACAACCACACTTGTAAGTACTCGACTCTTGACCAAGTTGACCGCAGAGGATAACGAGTATATTGCAGACAAGCCTACAATCCCAACATCAATTTCGAAATGAGCACCAGACAACAGAAGCGACGCGCCTCTGGCGATCCTCAATCTCCACGTCCCGCGAAGCAAAGTCGTCAGACCGACCAAAAGGCTCCCAAAGATAAGGCCCTTATGCAAGCCCGCAAACAGGCTCAAGAGAAGTCTCCCCTGGAAGTCGAGCAGAATACTGTCCTTCGCCATGATCCTTCCCTGAGCCCTCGATTCAACTCGGACGACGACGAAGATGATGACATTGGAGGTACCTTTAATTGCAATTTCGAGCAGGATGAGTTCGCCGACGGTTGCCCACAAACAACCCGCGATTCAGATGAATTTCGTGGTCATGGGTCTACTGTGTCTGAGACACTACCTCGACAACCTCCTGCATCGCCCATTCACGCTTCCCAAGACAGAAAAATACTTTCAGAGATCTCAGATTTGAGGAAGGAAATCCGAGAGCTGCGGGAAGCTCAGCAGCGACAATCTGAACTCATGTCCCAGGACCAAAAGCGTCACGACGAATTCATGCTCAGCATGCAGACCCAGCTCGAGAGCCTCCGGTCTGAACTGCGTGAGTTGAGTCAGAGGAACCAAGCACCCATCCCCCCACAGAACAATCAGCAAAGTACCATGCTTTTTAACAAACCCGCCACCGAGTCGGAAAGTGTCCTAGATATTCCTGATTTGTGGGACCGACTCTATGATCTCTGAAGCAACTCTCATCAGAGGAGGTCACTGTATATGAAGCATAGGATGGGGTGATTTGGCTTGAGCGGGAGATAACTACCTAGGCAAAGATGGCCAGGGTTACAGTGGTATGAGTGACAGGTAAGTCCGTTCTGGAACCACAGACTTCCTCCTTACCTTCGGTACGAGTTTGAAGGATGTATGAGATTGAGTTATGTAGTTATCATAAAGATAGACATGTTTGCCAGGGGAAGAGACTCTATTAGACATGAGTCTGGATATTATACAATCATTGAAAATATGTTGTCTAGCATTAGTAGTGGAATTGTCCAGACTTCCAGCGTCTCTTTTTCCTGCTTCCACCCATCTTTACGCGCTGGACCTTCTAGTGAAGCCCCCATCCTTGAATAGCCTCAGTGAAGCTCTTGCTAGAAATCGAAAAACGGAAACGGACTGCCGATGCATGTTGGAGGCAAAGGAGTGGGAAAAAAAAGGCTGGCCACAGTCACAGTCAGCCTTCTGGCAGAAGCGGGCCGCACTGGCAGAATCCTCCCTACGCACGATCCAAAAGAAATCCTCCACAAAATATCACCAAGCAGCACCAATATCTGACAACCAATCTTTCTTTTACGCGAGCCTTCTTTTCCATTCACTCCATCGCGATGACTCCCTCAAAGAAACTCGTCAATAATCGTGGTAATCGACACGCGTCTAACGGCCCTCGTCGACACCCTCCTCCAACAGGCTCTTCTGACGTGCTTCGCCGGCAAAGGGAAGAGTTCGTCAGGAAGGCTGCACTTGAGGCAGGAAAGAAGTGGGATGAGATGCATAGGTCCAACCCTGTCCCTGATGATGAGTCTGCTTTCGGCACTCTCCCACTCAACACTTCTGCCCCGGTAGAAGGTTCAGCCAGAAATGAACGGTACGACTTTGCAACGGAAGCCGAAAGACGTGACATCGCCGACTCGAGGGGGAGAACGTTCTCCAAACTTGTTGACAAGTCTGTTCATAGTGACAACCCTCAGTGCTTCGCCGCTCAGTTTCCCGACCGAGAGTTGATTGGATACGCTTCTGGATATGAACATGTCGACTTCATGTTAGATCATGTTCAGAGAACCAGCGGCGTCAACAAGATTCTTGTGAGGATGCGACCAGGAGATGATGACACATTCAATGAGATCGACGCTGATAAGATCTCGGAAACGGTTCATCATTCCTCTGGTCGTACCGAGACAGTCAAAGTCGCTAGATCGCAGGAGTTTCTTGCTGCCAGGGTGGCCAACCCTGTTAGCAAGATGCACTGTGAGTTCTGCGACAGCGATAGTCACAGCATGGAGAACTGCCTCATGGCGGCAAAGGGTGACTTTCCGGGTTGCTTTATCTGCAACACACGGAATCACGCTCTGGACAACTGTGGCAGGTTCATCTCCATGTCGTTGACTGAGAAGGTTCAGTTGCTCGTCGTCAGTCGAGCCAACAAGCCTGCTATCAGAACCTCCCTTCCCTGGCACACCTGGCTGCACCAATTCTGCTGCAGCAAGGAGTTTGTCGCGGAAATTCTCACCGGGTTTCCCTGGTCCAGGAAGTACGCCAGAGCTGCCGTCAAGGAAAGCAGAGGCGACACGATTGCTGGAATCCAGGATGCCTACGACTCTGCTCGCCAGGCCCGCGAGCCCTATGATCTACCAGTCGACGAAGATACTTCTACACTAGACAGGATCGACGCGCTCTTCTGGAGTATAGGTGGGGGGTTTGGCCGGCCTGCTGGTCTGGGTGATAGGGACGAACGTATGTCCGGTTGATACATCATTGAGCACCATGCTCAGAAATGTAGGAAACAGACCGACCTAATTAGGTAGCGTATCGTTCGAAAGGTAACTTGCTATCCTGGTTTTCGTAAATGCACAATCCCGCCCAGCCCTGTTCAGTTGTTCTCCATTCTCGAAATCCGACTGTCCATCACTACTCCACACGAGACACCTGAGAACGAGACGCGGTGACGACATAAAGCGCCCACTATTGGACAAGTTGGAAGCAAGAGCCCAGAAGCATTCGGTACCAACACATTCTAATCGGACTCGCCAATACCTCATGAACGTAGCAGAAGATGGCTTGGCTGGACGTTGACTATTTGTAACCTGGTCACAAAGGCCATCGTTGGAGGGTAGGGGCATGGGATGTATAGAGTTGCAATTGTACTGGGATGAATCTTGATGAAAGGGTGTTTAGAAATCAATACCGACCATGAAACTTATCACCAAAGCCTTTTTGTGACCTGATTCTATTTGTAAAGAGAACCATGTGAGCAACCTCAATATTTCAACTAATTCTTGCCAATAGATACATTCTGATGTGTCTCCTCCCACCTGAAAACATGCCATTGCTCCATCCCTGGGCTTTATCTGGGGTTAATGGTGCTCCCTCGACTGTGACACCTACTTGCCGAGGTGTAACCAGTGTTCAATGCCGGGTGCTCGGAATATGGAGTGAGAGTGACGGCAATAGTCTCAGCGTGGAAGTAATCAAAGCAGACGTGGCGGCGCCGATCGGGGGTGAGTAGCTCCTAACTCGTAGCGACAGTTGCCTCCGATGTGTGATCAGCGCCTACAGGTGTTATCGGTCGTGATCCTCCAACAGCGTCTTTGCTTATGATGGACGACTGCTCAGCATCCGTACCACTTGGGGTTGATGACCTGCTTGTAAATCGAGCGTCATCTATCTCTCTCTGCATCTGTAACCGGTATTCAAGCTATGGACCCTCCGCCACCCAAACCGCATCCGCTGAGATTACCCTGATTGCCCCAATCGTCATCGTGAATTGACCGGTGTCACTCATTTTGGATGAAGTTTCGATACCTGTGGTGCTCGTGGCTCGTATTCGTGTATTGTCGGCAGCGCTCTTTGGCGTCGATATTGTGCGGTTCCTGTCATGAAGAGTTGTAAGCGAGACGATCAACACGCACATAACCCATCTTCAGCTGGGCATCATTCTTCCCAAGCTTCATATGATACTCATGCTCCGCCGTTGTCCACAAGGCGCTACCCCCACGAGTGAATGGGTGCTACGTTACTCTGCCTCTCCCCCTCTTCCCAGCTCACCATAAATCGCCGGGAAAAACACACATGCTCGAGCTCAATCAAGCACGTGAACTCCAATTTGATTGGTCCCAAGCGTGCATAACGATCGCCTTGATCATATTAATATCCTTGTGAAGGGTTGGGCGACAGCGGCCAACCTGTATTCAGCGATGTCGAAAGATTTCAAGGAAGCCTGATGACAGAAAGATATGTTAGTGATAGGCGCCATGCATTGTCAATCCGATTGGTTCAAAGATTATGACTTACTTAATCCGTAGCATTCTTCGTGAAAGACATCCCCTCTCCGTATTGCGGCCGACGCGTTCAAGCACTCTGAATCTTTGTAGAGAGTCATTAATGTGACCTGTTTGTGGTTCTTGGTATATCGAGAGCTCCCCAATAGCGAATAGAGCATCGTAACATTGATAAGGATCGGCAGAGACGTTCGGTGGTTCTGAGGTCGTTCCTCGCGCAAGGATGAATGAAGCATAGCGAATAATTGTGTCCTGTTTGAAGTGAAGGGTTGTGTTAGTCAGAGGTCGAACAGCGAGAAGGATTACATACCCACGGTAGGATGATCTCCAAACTGGAGATGCTGGGGTCATCAAACTGCGAAGGGCGCGATTGTGCGCGCAAGGGCTGATGGTGACGAGATATTCCATGTAGTGAGGGCATCACAGACAGGTGTCAGAAATGGGTTGGCGGCGGTGATGAAAGGGTAAGCAGGGCTCAGTTGGAGGATGAACAGTGAGAGGAATGAGATGCCAGATGAGGCAACCGACTAACCTTCTTCGATTTACAAAGAGCGCTCCATGATCCATGATAAATATTGTTGACAACTTGCGCAAATCGGTAGAAGTGGTTCGGGGGTGCTGTCTTTGGGAGAGACCGGCGCACCACGGCTGCGTTCTTCAACGATGCTTCAGATGGGAGTTCACCTCAGAACCTGTTGAGTCCACAGTGCAGGGCCTCCTCTATGTGCTGCAGCGTCGTAACTGTTGCCACGAGCGCAGAGATCGGCGCATTCTTGAACGTCACCGGGATTGATGGCGCACCTTCCAAATGCTGAGCGAAGTGCCACGCGTGACACGTGCGACCCATGTTGACGGTTATGCTTATTCCTGAAGGGCCAATGGCGGAGAACGTGATGGCCAAATCAGGAATGTGTACATCGTGACTGTTGGGTGTATGGCAAGAACGACCTAGCAGCAACGCTGGCTCGCGCTGGTTGACTGTCCAGACCTTGTTCCCTAAATCCACACTGACGATCCCCGTCAAAGTCGAGTTGTAGGATCCATGGACGACCTGACGAGCGTCTGGCGTGCTGTAGGGGAGTTGTCCAGGTGTTTCCGGGGCCGCTGGGTTTGGAAGAGTCAAGGGCATGCGGGATGGCCATCGGCGACATCTCGCAGCTCAAGAGATCGCTTAAGATTGTCGCACTGGAACGAGAGCGCAAGACACAAAATCGCGGTTCAAGGTCTTGCTGCGAAACGGTGACCTCCGGTGTGCTTGTGATTTTTCAGGCCACCTGGCATCCGAGAGTGTGCGCCAGAAATTGCGACATTTGTTGGGCAAGAAAAAGTGGTAGGTGCGCTTATCGATGAGGTAGTGCTCATGAAATCGTCGGTGGAATGCTCGAGATCTGCATCAAGACCATTGAAGGACAGATGAGTAACGCGGTGAATGAGTGAGGCTGCGCGATCGAGTGGTGGAGATGCATGGATCGGAAGAGTGAATGATAGAAACGAATGGGCTAATAGGTCTTGTACTGAATTGGAGTTTCTCCGTGCTTCAAGATGGAGAGGAAGGGTTTCGCTCGGGGGTAGGATGCAGCTATTAATCATAAGTCAGCGATACTTGCTTCTCAAACTCTTGCTGGGTCCAGTGCGACTCTTCTCCAAGACTCAGCGGCAATTTGACCGAGACTCCTCAACAATTTCTCAAATTTTGAACTATCACCTTTCGTGAATGTCTCGAAAATTGAAGTTTGCTTTGTTGGGTCACAGATTGCTTATCGTGGAGTAACCGGCAACTCTTGGCGATACAAAGAAGGGTTCGATCGGAGGGCTCGCGTGGGAGCGTGGACGTCTGTTTGACTGAGGTTGGTGCCGGTGGTTATGGCAGTCGAGTAAACATGTTCTTAGGTATTCAGGGCCATGGCCCATCGTCCAAAGTCGGTCGGGTTCGTGATTTGAGCTTCTTGAGAACTTCGGAGCTTGCGTTCTTCGGGGTATGCTTTAATGGTAAAGCCGAGGTCGGAGTTTCCGTGAGGCACGGCTCGGGGGTATGTTTCGGGGAATGCTGAAGGTAGGCTTCATATGGATCGGAGGATGGGACGCTTCGGGAGACTTCGTGATGTAAGCTTGGGGCAGGGTTCGGAATAAGCAGTCTTTGAGAACGGTCTTAAATGGAGGGCTCGGATACGGCTTGGATTTCGGGTTCAAGGTACAGCTCGGTGGCAGGCTTCGGCGCTTGCACTTGGTTCCAACTGTGTCAATGTTCAGTCATTGTGGGGATATTGGAGGGTCTGGATGATTGATTTGAAGGCACCATAGACCTACGCGTTTGTTGACAATTTGGCTAAATCTTCTGAACAGAAATGCCGGATTCTCGGCAGGCGCTTGCACGGGAATTGTCGTATCCGAGCGGCCGTTTGCGAGTTCGATGCTGAAGAAGTCAACAGATTGTTAAGTGAAGAGGGATGAGCTTGGCACAAAGGAAGACATTTTCAACTGGGAAAAAACCGAAATGTTTGGCCAATGATAACGAGGGCGATATTCGCCAGAGCAATTGCTTGGAGTCACGTCGACACGACAATGATTTGCGGCAGTGCCCCCAACAAACTGCCAGCCATAACCGGCGCTTGGCAGCGGGTGGCGTATCACAGTGAATAATGAGATTGAAGAGTGGCGAAGCCGTCACATTTCAAGCTGTTGCTGGCCGCAATCCTGTGAGGTAGTCGAAGGAAGCCACGGGCAATCACCTTGACTGAGAGAAATAGCCTGGTAACTTGATCAGTAAAGCCTTCAATGGAGCAGCAGCTGCGGAGACCGACCCAGATCAATCAATTCTTGTCAACTCATGTCGATCAGGGGAACAGCCGGATTCGTGAGAGCGAAGAGGGTCGGTCTCAAAGGGATGAGCCACTATTTGAGCTTCTTTGACACGCAATGCCATTGGTGGTAGTTGCAATGTCGGTTGGACGTAAGACGCTCCCAAGGAAGGGGAGCTGGATTCTGGACATGGTCTGCACTCCGCAGCGATCTTGACCTCTGTTCAGGGCACTTTGGAAATGTCATACGGTCAACGACCCGGACTGTCTACTCCCCTAGAGGTACACGGCAGCCCGTTCCGACGACGGTGCAACATCCATATTGTTTCTCGTGTTCAATAGTTCCTGCGACAGGGGTGTCGTCGGATCTGAGGTTGTCGTGGTCCACGGGCTTGTCGTCTGAGAAAGACATCTTGGATCTGATATACGTCGGCAGCGGCGCGTGCATGACTGGCGGTAGTGAGTCGTTTTATCTGTAAACGTTAGTCAATGAGACGGTTTGAATGGTATGGGCTCATCCGGTGGATTGTATGTTGGCTTGTGGTGTCCGTCGGATGCTGCGTCCGTGATGCAAAGTTTCTGTGTCCATTTCTACATATCTGTGGCTGCTTGTCTGAGACTCGTTTCGTGCTCATCGTCTACTGTTTCCGCTGCGCTGTCCCACTTGTCGTTGAAGATGTTCTCGTGCCTGAAGGTTAATAATTGCAGTCTCTTTGTTTCTTCATCTTCTACCAGTCTCGGGTCGGCGACTGTCGGAATAATGATTTGATGGCCTCAGGGCAGTATTGCGGGAGGACCTTCATCAACTGAGATGCGCCTCAGTGGGATCCCCCCTTGGGATTCCGGGCGCTCTTGTTCTGCGCTCTCCTTGAATGACTGAAGTCCCTCTTGATATTCTTGAGCGCTGTTTTATATGCGCCAGATTGCGGCTTTGTAGTGAATCGGAGATAGTTTCGCTTGACAGCACCAGTCCTTCGAAGTTCGGTCATCAAACTGTCATCGGCGTAAGCTGACACGCGGGTCTTGAGTGACTCTCAAGCTTCGACTCTTCAAATTGTCTTCCCTTGACTGAGCTGGCGAGTGGTATTCCGCTTTCATGGCAGATTCTCGAGTCACAATCTAGTAGGCCTGATTATCTGCACCGGCTTGGATGTAGGGTCTCATCAAAGGCTAGAGATTGCGCCCGACTCGGCAGTCCCACAGGCCCGTGAAGTGAGACCACGCTTGCGATCATGAGCATCCACTGAATTCATGGCCGATTAGATGTCTCGTAAGAGCTTGGCTGACCATGCGTAATCAAGCGCGATATCTTTAACATGCCCTTTCGAGGAGTGGTCGAGGAAGGGGAGCGGCTGATAAAAAGCGTCTGCTTGAATATTGTTTCGATTGAGGGGCATACCGTCGGGTGATATGATATTTCGGCAAGTTCGAAGAGAGTTCCTGGCAACTGATTAGAGATTATTTCATGCAGTTTGAGACTCGTGTGGAGGATTGGTGATACGAAACAGGTGATGCAAGATGGGGTGCGGTTATGTCAAACCGCCATGCCATGGATAGTGACAGGAAAATGAAAGCTGGAAGAATGTAGAGTCTGACGATGCTCAAAATTATCGAGTCTCTCATTTGGCAAGTCCGCGACTCATGTGTGGCAAACAGGATAAAAAATAACACTGTCGACATGATGATTTGTGGTCAGATGTGTGAGCTAGCGATGTCCTTGGCCTCTCAGATTCTCCGACCAACCTGACTTGCTCCATTTCCTTCGATATTCCTGATTGGATTAGGGTTGCTTGAGGCTTGGGGCTGATTCTGTCGAGATTTGAAATCAAGCCTACCCTTGGAGGTAATGCTGGGTCGCGCTGCATGAGACTTTGGATGCCGGCAACGACGCTGTAGCCCTTCGATACGACGTTTGTTGTCTAGCCTATCTTGGATGTATTCACCTGAGTGCTTGGGCTGAAATGGATATTGCCTCAAGGTCTGCCGGAATCGCCATTCAATGAGGATGAGTTGGTTTCTTACAACTTCGCGCAGGCAGGTGGCTTCTGGTATCGGGGCCTCGCCGTTGTCAAGCGACTGGTGATACGCGCCCTCTAGTTCGTCTTGCCATCGTGTGCTTTCTTGATACGCGTTTGGTCCGTAGTATGCTGCGGCCAGTAAGATGCGTTGAAGGTCGGCCAAACAAGATTCGATGGGTAACTTAATGTCATAATGTCGGCGGGATCACCAGTCTTCGTACTGAGTTTCTGTTCGGCTGTGATGCCTCTCAACGGTTTTCAGTTCTCTGTCGACATCTGGAACCCGTTGAGAAGCATCCGAGGATGAGGAGTGACCTCTAACGGGTCAGCTTCTGTTGCGAGATGGTAGAAATGACGCTGCTCGTAACAGTTGATTTTCTCGCGCTGAACCCAACTTGCAAAGATCCGATGATGACAAGAACAGGCTGCGAACATGAGGCTTCTTCAAAAGACAGGCCGAGGTGTAAATAAGAGTGAATGACAACGTCGCGCCTGCCTTGAGCTTGCCAGCAACGTGGTCAGCCTGGAGAAACAAATTGTGGGTCCATGGATCTTGGAGGATCCGGGGTAAGTGGAGCAGCTCAACGACACCGGGTGAGACATGGCCAGAGAATGACTGTTGGACTGACCTTTAAACGAGTTGCTAATCCATATGTTCGCAATAATTTCCGTGTGTTCGAAGGCAGATTCATGACAAGAAAAAGAACCATTGACTGAAACATTTGACATCACTACCACCACTCTCCAGTGAATTGCAACAATAATAATTGGAGTGAGACCTGTGGCTGGGAGCTTACAATCACCACACAGATTTTAGCAAGAACAATGAGCTGGCACCAACCGGAGATTATCGACGTCAAAAGGTTGAAGCACCTGACGTCACGGGTGGACCAGATTCACCCTTCAGCATGATTCAGACCCAAACTCTGCCCCATGAGACGGACTGCTGGCGCAATGCGACTGTCCCACCATTGAGCGGCACCTCACATGTCACAGCTCGAGGCTTACTGTTGGCAAAGAGAACTCTCACTTCAGAACGTTGGACATCATTCCTGGCGTATTAAATAGAACGGTTTGAGACGGGATAGGTAAGACGCAAAGAGAGAAGATATTCAGAGTTTTGTGTTTGTCGCCCATCTCAATTTATTAACCACCCACCATTCTCGACATATCGTGAAAATTCTGGCATGGTCTAGCAACTTTCCTGCAAAACACCCAACAGTATCCATCTTGCCTACAACGTCTAGACGATTACAAGGTTCAGATCAGATCTCGCATTACTTGGTGCCCTTTTGGTCGGTCGAGGAAGCCTTACAACGTTAGATTGGGTATCAGCGTAAAACAGTCAACGTACCTTGGGATCGCTAGGTCCGTTGGTGGCCCGGAGAGACTCAAGGTCCGGGGAGAACTTGTCCGGAAACTCAGAAACCGGAATCAGGATAGGGCCCATCGTCAGCTTCATGAAACGACCCTTCTCATTCTCAATCATGGTGATATCCGATTCACCTGCGTTGAGGTTGGCAGCAACCAAGTCGCGAACACTGTCGCCGCCAAGACCGGGGACTCCTTGGGTGTTGCAAAAGTTGGGGCTCAGGTCGGGTTTCTTGTTAGCAGCCATCCCCTTAGATTCAAAGGCCGTAGCCCGAGCCTTCGCCTCCTTCAGCTCCATTTCGAGGTTCTCGATGCGCTCGATGATAGCTCGCAGCTCGTGGTCGCTGAGAAAAGGCATCGTGGTTGCCTTCATCAAGTTAACTGGGAACGGAACGGAACACTTGAACGAACCTGAGTGTTTTATTCAGGAAAGGCTTGGATGTTTTGGGGTATGAGACTGGAGGTCAAGATCCAAGATGTCCAAGAGGATAAAAACCAAGAAGATGGAGGTTCAAGAAGATGAAGGATCAAAAACTGGCGATGGTGAGGCTCTGTGGGACGTTTTCTATTTCCTTTCGTCGTAGCGCCTAGTTCAGTAATGGCCTGGCAGTGGCAGGGCGCCAGATGGTCTTATATAAAACCCTGGCACTTTATTCGTTGAGATTGTTGTGGCTTGTGCCCACACACTTGTACTGATTCATGTCGGACGTTGAGAACAGGGATGTAGCTGAGAGTCTTATAGCAAGTGATATGAATGACTAATGCACGACTGAATTGGGAGAATGATGTGGGACGGGCAACGAAACAACGACAGGGAAATGCAGGTGTTGATAGTTGATCTGGGGGTGTACAACGGAGGCAGAAGAGCACATTGGAAGCTGCCGCAATCCTAATACAACGCAGCTTTATGCTTGCTTATCAGTCAGAGTTGGAAACAAGGTGGCAGTGACAAACAAAAGCAAACTTGAGATACTCTAACTCGCAATGACAATGATGAATCACCTCACGTTGGGAGAGCAAATGCAATGCAAGGACCAAACAGCTTGCCATCGAGCAAACAAACAGGTTTGTCAACAACCAGACGGAAAAGGCCGCCAGATACCAATTCGAATTCTTATTAAAGAACCTTCAACTGCCAGTCGCCAACATCACCGCTGCAATCCCCTTCCAGCTTCCGTTTTCAACCTTTGTCCAACGCGCGGTGTCCCAGTATACTTCATCACATTAGCTGCCGTTGATTCGAATTGCAGAGAGGTATTTACCGTTTGGTATCTTGGTATTCCAGCAAGCTTGTCGGACTTCATCGCGCTTTGTTTTGGAGTCGGTGGTAGTCGGAAAGAAGGTCTTCGTGTGCCTTCTTCAGGCTTTTGATTTGCTCATTCTGGTCTTTTTTTGCCTTCCTGATTTCTTTGTAAACCCTGTGAAGGTTTTCGTACTGAGTCATGTAGTATGTGACCTTTTTGTCGGCCGAAACTACTTCCCCGCGGCTTTGGCGCAGCTTGGACAACACGGACTCGAGTTGCATCTCGCATTGTTCTATGACGTCTTGGGGCCGCTGGGTATCCGATTTGGGCACCTGCGGCTGCTGCCCGAGATTGGGGGTCTCGGAGTTTCGCTGCATTGACATGGTGTATGGTGCTCAGTATCTGTAAGGTAACTATCAATATCTGGATAATGTGTTCGTAAAGTTGCTTACTTGTGATGTTGATGTGAAAGGTAAAGATTAGAAAGAAGGGTGAGGAAACATTTGAGAGGCAAAAGAAGAAACAGTCTGATGCGTCGGCATTTGGCTCTGATTCACTACTTGCCGCGTGTGAATTGCCCTCAGCATTAGCGGTAGCGCCAAACACATGCAGGGCGCCACACTCACGAAGCAGACAGTAAAATTGATCTTACAGCATCAGAGCAGCTGTCAACGGCCAAAGTAGAACGGACTTTCGAGAAACAACACAAGTAAGGATCTACAACACAAAACCATCATGCGTCGAATCATGCCAATGCTCTCCGGGATCCTTTCAATCCTGTGATTCTCATCCACGTCCCAACCCCAATGCAAGGAACATTTGAGAGATCATGTCTTGTCCTTGATGGACAAAGATTCTAGCTGGGCCTGTCGCCCATGCAATGCCTGGTTCAGCTTCGTCCATGACCCGAACGACCAAGTGCCTCCGACCCCTCTCACTCTGTGCCTCAAACCTGGGCCAACCCCGGGGATGGATCTTAAATCCCAGATGTGCAACATCCTCCCACATTTCTGGTCTCTCGGGGTTGACGGGTATATCGACCGTCAATATCTTGGACAGCCTCTCGCCAAATATGTACGGATTCATTTCACCAGGCACAGTGTACAGAACACCTCGCGCTGGAGGGTCGACGACATCCAACCATAGGTACATCGAAGCAAGGTTGGCTTGATCAAGTTTTTGACAACATTCCCGCCACTTTATAAGGGCTGCTCTTGAAGCTTGATCCGGCACGGCATCTTTCCGTGCACAAAGAGGAAGGCGGATTGTCAACTGGAGATGCTGGACGCAGTTGAACAACAGAGAAGGACGAAAAAGGGTAAGTGCGTGAAGTGTTTCGAGGTCATGGATGCAGAACGTCACTGTACTGTAAATGGATGCGTGTGCCTCGACGTAACTCGACGCTGTCAGTTAATCTTTCCTCAAATAATAGTTGATGGACTTACAGTTGTCGACATGTAAGCAAGAGACTGAGGAATGACCTCCATCCATTTCTTTGAGATCCTGATTGATACAACTCTTCGCATTTCCAATGAACACCCCAAGAAGACATGAGACGTCGCCACATCTGGGGGTGATTAATAGGGATGTATTCCAACTGCGTGCACAGCTGTTGGGCTTCATCTGGCCCGCTGATGTCGGTCACGCACTTCATCCCCACGACGCGACCCCATCGCAGAATGAGATGCTGTGATGTTCCCATGTCCTTCCAGAGCTCTTGAAAGATCGACTCCTTCACCTCTACAGGCAATTGGACTAAAGCTGAGTTCAACTGTGGTTCAGCCCGAGAGGCGATATCCTCTCTTTCAGGCGGTGAGACAATTCCTACACGGACGAGGTCAGCAGAAGTTCAAGACTGTCTTGGACAGTGAGCCGACCGGGTCTAAAGTAAAGCGCAAACTTTGAGCCAATATCGAGCAAACCCATTGTGAAAGGTGTCAGCTGGTAAGCACAACAGATTCGAGTACAGTCGATTATATTGAGGTTTGATCTAGTTATAAGGCCGTTCCCGTTGCTGATGGCGGAGGCTGCATCAGCTGAGCATGGACATGACAGCAAGCTGGTCCAAGTTCTGTTTCATATTCAGCAACCCTCCAACCAACAGACCAATCAAACGGGATTCTTCCGTTTCCGCGCCATGACACCGTGTGGCCGCGATGTTCCAGTACAGTACAGAATAAAATTTATTTTGCCTGGCAACGGGCAAATATATCTCCAGACACGAGACTCAGCAATTTTAAATTTCTATGGTTATGTCCAGTAGAGCCCAATTGCCCAATTGAAAAGCACCCAGCCTAATCGCCCGAGTCCTTTGCCTGGAACTCGTACACCAGACAGCCTGCCTGCCATGAACCACCTGTTCCCCCGTTGTTGCAGTCCTTGTAGGCGCTGACGAGAGTATCTTGACACAGCCTTGACTCGGGTTCGACTCCTTCTTCCAATGGATCCGCAACGTCCTGCTCAGTTTTGCCGCTCTTCAATTCACAGCCGTCCTTCCAATAAATGTTGAACAGGTAAGGCGCGCCGTATGCCCATCGTTGGTACGAGATGAATGTACTCTCATCACCCTTCGTGATCATCTTTGACTCAGTGTCTGGGCAAGCAAAGCCTGCGTAGTTCTGTTGTGTAGTAGCATATATGTCCTTGTGGCTGCCAAACTCGTCTGAGGCGTAGCAGCTCACGTCATGCCATACTAAAGATTCCCCATTTTCATTGGAATCATCCGACTTGTCATCCTTAATCTCGTAGTTAAGTTTGCCGCAGTCCAAAGACAGTTCTCCCCAACTGAGAGATGTATCCACGTCATGAGTGCCTATCATCAATTGAGTCACGTCTCATCACTAGAACTCTCTGGAAAGCTTACATTTCTTGAACTTTTCTACAACATCGTTGCAGACATAGCCATCACAGGCGTTCTCCTCTTTGACAGTAAGCTGGAATTTGAACATCCAGTCATCAAGTCCGCTGACGCCCAGTTCTGTGCCGGTCCATGTCTCGGCGAAACGATTACGTAGCATTGGCTTGGTCTCACAAAATTTGTCCAATGTCCTAAACTCTATTAGAGAGAGTATGTGATTGGAATGCTTTGTGCAGGACTTACTTAGACCAGGTATCTTTATCGATGTCAACCAGGTACTGAGAGTCATCTCCCTTGTAACACTTTGCGTCAGGCTGAATTTTGGCGATAGAAAAGTTGTTAAGTGCCTCTTGAACCTTGTACCAGCTTCCAGACCAAAAGAATGTATCGCTAAAGGTTCGGCTAGAAGATTCGCATGGGCAACCTGGCCACTCGTTCGTACATAGGCTGCCTGGTCCACCCTTGCATCGAGTCCAACACAGGAAAGCGGGAAGGGACATTTGAGACTCGGTGCTCCTTGAGGGAAATCAATGGTAAGAGGGTCTGTTTTTAGTTTCCACTCTTGGCTGAAGAAGCCTCCCAAGCCCCAGAGAACAGCCATCGCAGCCATAGCTCCGACGGCTATGCCGCCCCCAACTAAGAGGAACCCAACCTCGGAAGTGGCTATGAGAGCTGTAATGGCTTCAGAAGCAGCAACACCGACTGATTCCGAAGCGCCGAATGCAAGTAGCCCGCCCCCAGCAACCAGTGTGAACACATCGATGTCAGAAACATCGCCGATATCTCGGGCCAGAACATGTGCCGAGCGAACAGGGACTGCGCGTGTCACAAGGTGGTTCAAGAACTGGGGTGGACGCTTGAGAAGACATTCTTTGTCATCTTTCTCACATTTGGGTACTAGCTCATCGATCTCGTTGAGCTCGCTCCTCATCCGCTTGCTCAGGGTTATTTCAACTTTCCCATCCTCATGACGAGCCACCAGAAAGCCTCGAGGCATATATGTCTCTGTTGGCTTTTCATCAGCGCCTGTCGTGGTGTAAGTTACAATACCAAAATCAGTAGCTGTCGCAATCCACTATTGTTCTGTTAGCAGCACGTTCATTTCGTCATTGTACTGGGTGTATTAACTGACGTCGGTGCTCGTCTTTCCATCCTTAACAATCTCAGTAAGGTACTCAGTATCAACACCTATTGAAGCAGTGCTATGAACATCTTAGTCTCGATGAAATACTGAAGAAGCTTTATGAGGCAACATACTAATCTTCTTTCAAGGGGACATCAACGGGGTTGATGCCAATTTGGCCGCTTTCTGTGGGAATGATGGCATTGTCGACGAAGTCTGGGTTGGTTGTCAATGTGGCTGAAGGCTTTTGAGAGTTCAAAGGCTTAGATACAGAAGGCCAAATGCCCTGTAGCAATAAAAAGAGTGATAGGATACGCATAATGAATGGGACTGGGCCGCAAGGTGGATAATTGGATATATTCGCTTCCCGTCCTATTCGCAAGAGCAATCAGAGGCCTTTTTAAAAGCTCTCTCTTTTGTGTCGAGAAACTCGGGTTGATCTGACTAACGGAGAAAGTTCATGGATTTGAACCTGACATACTCAACATGGTCCAGGGCCCTGAAGATACACTGTATGGCGCCACCCGCCCAACCCTGCATTGCCTGACATTGATTAATCCGTGGGACCATCTCCGCACTAATTAAACTTGTTTCCCGAGGATGACAGATCCTCTTGCAGATCCTGAGTTGTTGATGAAACAAAAAGATATGATGATGTTATGATTCAACCTAAATTTGCGTCGCTCGGGCGCAAAGCAAGTCCTAGTACAACTGTGGACTGACTTTGACTCAGACCAACCAACTCGTCCAGTATGAGGCATTTTTCTTATGAAAACGTCTATGCGTATTGAAGCATCCCCTTCCTTTCCATAGTGTCGTTGGTTCTAAAGGAATCAAATTAAAGCCTGAAACAAAGAGAGTCGATGGGCCACGCATGCTTGGAATGGGATCTTTGGCCATGAAAAATCACGCAATGAGGCCATTCCCAGTACTTGTTATAGTTATCGATGGTTAAGATGTGAATTTCACTTTTGACATGTCCACAAACGGGATACCATCGATAGAAAAGACTATGATGACATAATTCTTGCTCTATGGCATTAGTGTCTTAAAGATTAATCGGCTAGACAACAAACAAGACTGTGGGATAAGTCTCCTACTATCGCTTGTTCTTTTGATCAGCAGAGGACGGCTGGTAGTCGCGAATATCCCTAATTGAAGGTCACCACGACAGCAGTAGAGACGCGATATGTTTCGAATGAATTAAATTGACGTGAAAGATCATGAAGTTGTCTTTGGGGCGGACCCGCGTGATGAAATTGGGCATCCGTAAATTTGCTAACTGTCCGATATCAGTTCGTGAAACACACGTTCTTGGCACCCTGCGCTCATAAGATGGCCAACGTACATGATTTCAAGGTTTACTGATCTTAACCGCCCCGTATTATCCTCGTCATCGTCTCTGAACTATGAAAAGAATGGCGAATGTCAAGCCTTGTTCCATGTTTGAGGGAAATATTTTACTCGCCGGAGCCATGTGTACGTGTTGGCTGTTCCATGGTAGTGTTTCATGTATCATCCACAAGAGAATAAATTCACGGCCAATTTGATGAGCCACATGCATTGACGATATTTTTGTCAAAATGCCCTCCGTGAAGAATGTTGTTGGTCGCTCTGAAACATGACCCTTGCCCTCGTATTACCCTCAATCCCAGCTTTAGTGTTGGTTGTACATTGGTGGGTAACGATGTGCTATGCAATCCTTTGATCCATTTTAGGATTCCATGTAGAGTGTTCTGAGGCAGCCATCTGAAGATCAAAATAGATTGTCCTAACATCTATATAGAAAGTAGGATCATGGAGTGATCAGAGACTGGTAAACGCTACAACCCACATTCCTTTCTCCCGATATTTGCTGCAAAGATGTTGCTACGGTTATGTGTTCTCTTCTTGGCCTTTACCCGTCGGGCATTTTCTTTAGAAACAACTTACCGCTACATAGTTCATCCTCGTTGTGGTGAGTGTCTTCAACACATACAGTTGAACTTCAGACAACATCCCCTAACAGGATGATAGGACATAAAGGTGCGAGGCTGATTGGAGAATGGATGCAGCAAGCTATCAGCTGGGCACAGGCGGCGGCCGATATCTTGGATGATGACATCTCTGACGAGCGTGTGAGTACGCAATACGAGCGTATCTTCAGCGTGGACTCCAAGAGTTTTGTCAAAGGTCAGTGTAGATTACTTTTCTATTTCCAAACCAACTAACAGTCTTTTATTTAGCGACGTACCGAAATATTGCCCGCTTCACGCCGTACGACGGAACATATATACAGTGGCAGTCGTACCGAAGTGAGTTCGATGTTGTAAGTATTCTATCAATTTTACGCAATAGAGTCTGCTCATCAATTGATGTAGGAGATTCACTGCGATGTCGACCGAATCATCAAGAACCCGCGCCAAGATGGCGAGATCAACACACCTTATTATGATGATGTTCAAAAGGCACCTATCGAAAAGGACAGTGATATGTTTGTTTTCAAGCTCGGCCTTACCACTTCTGTGGCCATAACCTCAACGAGTGATACGACAGGGACTAAGCACAAGTGGAAACCGGAGGCACCTGAGATTATTACCATCAATCCTTTACGAATGAAACAATACAAGTTAGCAGAACCGGAATTCAATGAGGAGCGGATTCAAAAGTCAATGCACCCTAGATTTTGGCAATGGCTAAAACTGAGGGTCCGGCAGTTATTGTTCAGCCGCATTTACAGACAGGTCGATCTTTTAGACACGCCTGCGCTTACCATGCTGCATGAGGTAGGAAACAGAAGTCACGAAGTTCTTTATGCAGTGACACGACTGACTTACAAGCATTAGATGACTCATTTGAAATCTGGGGGACTCTCTCTCGATGGAATTGGTGAAAACGAAAATTGCTATGGTTGGGTAAAAATCCTTGAGAATCGGATTTTGGGCTCGAAGACTGCTGGTAAGCGCATCTCAGGCAAGTTCATTCGATCAGTTACTGACGGAATCCAGATAACTTGGCCTATTTTGCCATGATCGTCGACTTGATCCAGAATTTTGGCTATGATGTTGATGAGCACGGGGATATTTCGAAGATTGATGACTGAGGCGTTTGCATGTTGAAAGGTATTCTTTGTCATTGTTACTTTTTTTCAGTATCATTGATGCTGCTTGCACTTTTTATCCTTTTATGT
>JABEEQ010001470.1:0-30609 GCA_014824365.1 Fusarium sp. NRRL 66894 | reverse complement strand
AGAACACCACCGAGCTGACCCCGCTGCTATGGCCCTCTAGAGTCAATAAGCATGCGTCCCAGTTTTCTTCAACCTTTGGCAAGGTGCTTATCCATCTTGGAAAAGCATGTTCGAATGTCCTTCTCACAATACTCTTACTTGGCGCAAAAGCTAGACAACAATAAATCTGCAGCGGCGCTTCAGTTATCACGGAAAAATAAGCCTGAAGAAATCGCACTGCTTCGGCTACAAATGTCGACAGCCTTAGATCTTTTCTGTTCTAACACCTGTCAGCAGGGTTCAAGCATCAAGACATCAAGACCAACCTCCAGCCATCTTGCCAGTGACCTGAGTGAGTCGAGACATTCCTTGACTCGCCCCAGCAAACTCATCGCTTCCAGCCAGTGCAGGAAATGTATCGTCAAGAAGTCATAGACTTCGTTTTCATCGTCAAGGTTGGGGTTATCCTCCATCTGATGATAAGCCCAGTGCATACAAGCATATTGGAGTTGTGAAGGCATGTTTTTCTCCAGTTGCTCAAGGTCTACTGCGGAGCGACGCATGCCTGGGAAAGACAGGCCGCATATGTTCTTCCGTAGAGCACCACGCATAACACGCAAACAGTCTTTCGCCAGCTTTCGGTGAGCGAATTTCTCATCCACCCAGAACTCTACCGTCTCTTTGTTCTCGGGATCAATAAGATAGTCTCGAAACGACAAATGGAGCAGTCGCACCGGTGAGTCAAGATTCTCCGGAATATCCAGGACAGAATGTAACATACTTAGCCTAGTCGTCACCTTATCAATAGGGATATTAAGGAGTAGTGCGAGAGCGCGCCTTGACAAGGGGCTGGCCAGCGTGACGATGGTACCAACGATGAGGCGAAAGCTCTCCACGATGTTGCATCTCTCGTGTCCTGGCCTCTTGACGACTTGTTGCTTGAGAACTGGTGAGTAGGTCATATCAAGTTTTGAGGCTTGGCCAGTGTCTGTGACGTGGAGCAAACTTTGCAGAAGTTCATCAGGACTGCCGAGGCATGAATCGTTGACGAATCGGCAAAGAGTCGCGGCAAAAATAAAGAGAGGTACCGCCGCCTTTGTGAGCTTCTCGAGGTTGGATTGTCCAGGCCAGTATACAGGCAACTTCAGCTCTTCTGCCGCCTCTTTGTTAAAGCTATTGCGAATGTTGGCGAACTCGTGCCGAAGAAAGACAGATATGTCGTGCTCAACGATCGAGTACGGGATTTTGTGCAATATCAGGTCTCGATGAGTGTCACCAATAGAAGAAAAGCCCAGACGCACGGGAAGCTCAGGCCTACTTGTGATAAGCACGCGAATACAGAATGAACCTGAGAAGCGTAGGGTAGAGAAAAGTTCGAGAAGGAGCTTGATGTCAGCATCCTTCTCGCACTCATCTAGCGCATCAACAACAATGACAACCGACTGTCGGGATAATGACGCTGTTGCCGCTTTTGACAGCGGTTCTCGAACGAGCTTTTCAAATTGCTCCCGAATGGCCTTGTCAGCAATCGCAGAATCTGCCCCAACTGCATTCTTGATGAACGGCGCAACCGCCGGCATGCTCCATGCCAGTCGACGAGCCACCGTAGGCATAAACTTGGCCAAGTTCCCTCGATCAGTCTCTCCCCTCTTGAAGAAGAAGCTAGCACCGAGATCACCCTTTCTGGACCGGGAACGAGCAACGGTCCGTGAGATGGTCGATTTTCCCGTCCCCGCCATGCCATTGAGCCAGAAGATTATCTTCGACTTCGGGTCGTCTATCCAGCTGTCGATTTCTCTGAGCAACTCCACACGGGTGTTGGGTAAGCATGTCGGGTTATGCTCTTCGGCTTGGGAGTCAAACGAAGCTCCTTCTGCGGCAGGCAGTTGACTGAGAGTCGTTCGGTCATCGACGTTCTGAAGGATTACACTGAATCGGGCTCGTGTTAGCTCAGTCTTCGTTCCCCGAATTACTTCACTCACGTCTGATCAATGTTCAACGCCAAAGAAATAATCCCTCTGCATCGCTCAAGATTTTGAATGGTTCCTTCAACATCGTTGCTTTCGAAGGGCCATTTAAGGGCGCGCATGCCAAGACGGCGCATAGTCGAGGGCTGGAGCTTCTGCTCGAGTTTTTTCAGCCTTGAGCGGCCATCTTCTATCGCAAATACCAATTGCTGCGATGCATCCAGCTCCTTGCCACGGGGTCCTTCAAGGAGAGACTTGACTTTCTTCGTGGTGTCCTGAAAGGTGGCAACTTCTTTTGAGAGCCTTTCGATATCGCCTTTGGCGTTCTTCACTTCTCGGGAATATTGCAAACATAAGGAAAACACCTTGGCCGAAAGTTCGACCACGGCGATGACACTTGACGTGAGGCCGATTACTTCTGCCATTGGAACTGATCACTACCTTCACCTTCAGGTTGATTGACAAATGCAATGGCGGCGGCCTGGTTATCGTGCGGGGTCAACGAGGCTCAGTCCTCCCAAACATGCATACTGCACGTGACTCAAGCCCATCAGCAACGCCATTGACGCCATCATAAGAATTCGCATCGGCCAGTATGTCTTCGTCGCGAGCAAAGGGCGGCATCTCATTGCAACCGCTATACAAAGTTCGAATGAGGTGGTTGGGTATGGCTAAAATAATAGGACATTCTAGCGCGACGCGTCCGCCGAAAAATGGGACTCTGGGCATTCCTTCCCTGTCCAATTGTCTGATTGAGGGTGGTATCTGCTATCGATTGCTTATCGATTACAGCTTCGCACTGACACGAGATGCAAGGTCATCAAAGGGAAGTGGGGCTACTCTGTTTTTAGCCCTTCTTTGTGCGAAGGGGGTCACCAAAAGAGGGACAAAGAGATCAAAGGCCATGGGCCGACGTTGTTCAGACGGGCAGAACGTTCTAGCTAGCTGTAATCAAAATGTCACGAAACGTCTTCCCATGTGTTGCTGTCGTGTTTTCGCTCTTCCATCCCTCTCGTCTTTCGTCATTCTATAACAAACGCCCTAAAGTCGCCGCTATGGAGGATAACAGTCAGCTACTTGACCTAACACAGTGGGACTACAATGATCTCGACTTCCGTACGCCTCAGATGTCAGGCATCAACAGCCGCGGTGCAAGCTTCGTCGCTAGCCCAAGCCCATCACCGAGTGGCCAGAGGCCCAGCTTGCCGCTGCTTCAGCTAGATGACTGGGATCCTGATGGCGCATATGACGAGTCTCCTCCTATATGTGTCCATTACTCAATCGAGTGGAAGCTGCAGCTGCGCAAGGGAAGGCTCTCCAAGCTCACAAATGACACAGAACAGAACCTTGTGCTGGCGCCCGGCGCTTTCTGGGAGACGACTCTCGAGGCTAAAGTAGACAAGCTTTTGAAGCAGAAAACCCCACGAGGTAAAAGCTACGTACCCGAAGAGACCATCGTTGTCGTATCCGTTACCGACCGCAGCGAACGAGACCTCACAAAGCGATTCGACGAATTCAATATCGATTGGGAAATGGCGGAAGAACAACTCGGCAAATGGAGTCCTCTTTTTCGGGCAGGAAAGAAGCTCAGGATTGACATCTCTTTTATCTGCAAGGAAGAGCATCGGGGCTCTAGGGTAGTGCAACAGCAGGGTGGTGGCTGCGGTAGCGCCACCGCTCGGCAGCTCGCCCAGAGGGACCAGCTGTTGGAGACACAAGAGGCTGCTGGCCAGCCCCGTGTCTGGAAAGACGTGTATGATCTCATGCGATGCAACGGAAACTTATGCCAGGGCTCATACTGCTACGTTGATGAGCAAAGAAAACATATCGGACTAAACACGAGTATTTTGACCAAGATGGTTGAGTATGCTGAACAAGGTAACGAGCTAAGGACGCACAGGGACGTGCCACCCTACATCCTTGATATGATCTACGAGAAGGAAAGACTAGACGGTGAGCGGAGAGCGAAACGGAAAGCGCCCAGTTCGGAGACTGATCGTCCAATCAAGATCGTGAATGTCTTACCCTCACCCTATGGCCATTCCGCTGCGGAAGGATGTACCCCGCCATCATCTAATTTTGGGATCGTTTCACCGCCGTCGGTAGTGGACCTAACAGATCTGGTGATCCCGAAACCGATCGACAGGGCCGTAGATGATTATACCGAATGGCTTTGCGACCAGGTTGAGGACGAGCACTGGAAAGCAGGCTTTCGCAGCGCGGGCAGCATTACGAGAGCCGACTGTCTCGACTTGAGGCACGTCTATCAGGATCGGGACATTGGATATTATGTCAACCAAGGCGTCAAGGCTGGCATCGCCAGGTCGTTCGTCCAGGACATCAAGATGTGGGCTGATAGTCTGTGATCCTGTAATACAGATCATGTTAGGCATCATTTACGCGTTTAGTTTTTTGGTTATCATAGTAGTCTGTCTATTGACCTTTTTATTCATCTACCCGTACATCTATTGCTTGCTCTATGGCGCCGGTTCCATGTACTCGTCAATAGCAAGCCCAGCGTGACGGAAGTGACCTCTGGCGCTCGCTTTACGTTTCCCCACCGCGTCTACACATGCCTGCAAGAACGCTCGGAAGTCCTTGTTGAATAGTTCAGACAGCTCTGACCCGGGCTTCTTAATGAAGTTCTTCAGCTCTGCAAAATATTCTTCGATTGGGTTGAAGTCCGGCGAGTATGGAGGCAAGTAGAGGAGCTCCACCCCAGCATCAGCACACATCGGCTCTAGCTCGTCGTTATGGTGGAAAGATGCATTGTCCATGATGAGCACAGACTTCGGCTGTGGCCATCGCCCGCAGCCACGCAACAGCTGCTCGATGAAGTCCTTAAATAAAGCGGCATCAGTAGACCCAGGATAGACGCGAGCCAGCTCTATACCATCCTGCGTGTAGGCAGCGAGGATCTGATACCTCTGTTCGCGGTTGAACCTGCCAACCTGGATGGGTGTCACTCCACTTGGAGCCCATCCCTTCTTGCGGTAACCGACGCGTCTATCAGCACCCGATTCATCGATGAAGATCATCTGGTACGACTTGTATTTCGACAGCTTATAGAGGTATAGATCTCGGAGCTCTGGGTTCCGTTGTTGCGCGACAGGATGGCAGTTCTTTCGCGTCCATCGGGCATCCTTCAACGAACGACTGATGGTGGAAAGAGACACATCGTCCTCGAACTCATCGCGGAGGAACGTCGCCATCTCGGTGCGATCGGTGGTAGGATCCTGGGCGAGACTCTCGAGCAAGACATCTTGCTTGTAAGGGGTGACCTTCTTGTAACGTCCGACGCGGTTCGGGGGCGCCTTTGTCAATTCGAATAGCCGATACCTGGCTTTAGCTTTGCGGACGGTTCGGGGGTCGCAGGGGATAGACTGGGCTATTTGTTTAGTTGGCTCACCACGTTGGATCATGGCCTTCATCATCTCATGGTCAGCATCAGACAGTCGAGGAGCCATTTTAGGTCAGCAGCAAGTCAGGGCTTATTCTGGACGTTACGGGCCGGATGGAAGATGACAGCTGTCATTGCGACTCCTTTTTCCTTGGACCAAAATCAGGCTCTGTGAAGAAAAAAGCACGTGACGGGAACCTGTCATCATCCTTTCAGCGTCGAGACCCGATTGCTGACATCCTGGCCATAAGCTCGGGGCTGTTGACTGCACCGTAGAGTCCTGCTTGGTGAACGTAACCTCTTTGAAAGGCCAGACAAAGAGCAGTTCCACTTGTCTGTCTCTGACGAATCCGCATTCAATGCGATATTGATGTGGATACTGTAAGCAGTCGGTCTTCGGTTCCTGAGGCAGCAATGAGCCCTGCCATCAGACTGGCCATTGTTCCGCCTACAGAAGCCCGCAAAACACGCGTACCCATCCGGCAAACCCCGCATTTCCATGTTTTCAATTCCGCGTTAAGGTCCACGGGCCGAAACCACGATTTAGGGTTAAGCTTTAGTTCCTCTGGATCTATGCCTCGCTGCATTATGTTTATTGCCAGAGCTAAAGGCCCCACCCAGATTGGAGTTAGGTTTTAAGCTTGGCTTCAACAATCGTACGTCCACAGCGATGTCCACTCTTGTTGGTCACTATGATGAGGCATATTTTGTGGAGTGGTGGCAGGGCCCTTCTCAGTTGGTAAAGAGCTAGGGATGGACGCGTTGTGCTTTGGAATCCATCATACCGCTAGGCTTAATATGGGTTAGCCTAACCCGCCAGTCAGGCCCGTAATCCCGCGTTCTAGTGGCCCGTGTAAATGAACTCATTTATTTTATTGCCGTACTGATCAGAGCAGGACCTCGAAGGCCTCTCAATTGTACAGCATACGAACGCCGTGCAGCATGCCTTGCCAACTGATAAAATGAAAGATGGGCATACCCTTTGCTCGCTGCACGCGTGGCGCGATATGAGACGCTATACATAAGGGCGCGGCAGCACCAATCATAGACAGGCTAATTCAGGCAGCTTTTCAGCTCTGACCAGCACGCACTTACCCCTCAGCTTCAACCCGACCGTTCGCTAGAAGACCAGCCCACGATTTGCCTCTTCAAACTGTCTTTTGAAGCTGAAAAGCGACTGAGGACCGGAAGGATGAGCCCGCAAAAGCTTGTTGAAGGGTTCACCCGGCTACGTGATCGTCTAAGTACTCGTGATCGGTCGCGCAAGAAGCGGAATCCTGCCGAACCAGTGAGTTCACGCGTCTCGGCTGCTTTCTAGGAGAAGCCTTCATCATACCGACTCTTTATCTCTTATCAACTTGACTAACAACACCTGTACCTAGCCTACTTCACCCGAACATCCCGATGCTCAGGTACAGCGGCAACCTCAATCGCAGCAGCTTTCCTCGACCGCAGTGCACTCCACGGCTGTAGCGGCTGGCCCATCTCAAGATGCCACCGCACAGACTAAAGCCAACAAGGAGGATACGCAATCTGGAGGGAAGCCCTCAACCAAATCAGACCTATGGGACAAAGCTTTGGCCCATCTCAGCGAGTCGGAATACGATCGCGGTATAGTCGCTATCGTCAAGACATTCGCCGAGAACCCAATCGGCGACAATGCGACTGCTAATGGCAGGCCCAGCTCAACAGAAGACCTAGCAAAAGATATCAGTGAGAGGATGGCGCAAACAATCCAAGACGGGCAACACGGTAGGGAACAACGTGAATGGAAGGTCACAATCGGTGACAAAGAATATTCCGTGCGTGGTCTGGTCGATAAGACTGTCAACATCCTGAATAAGTTTGTGGGGGTGGGTGACGTCGCCGTCAGCTTTGATCCTGTTCATGCTGCTCTACCATGGGCCGCTGTTCGATTCGTTCTTGTGGTGAGTCGCTTTGGGGTCTGCTGCATGTCATGTCGAGATGGCTTGTGTCGTGACTCGAGCTGACTGAGATAGACTTTGACCGCCAGTAGTGAACTAAAAAGTCAAATTTTCTTCGGTCTTGCTAAGGTCACTTCGTTAATCTTGCAGTGCGATACCTACCGGCGTATATACATGGCCGCGGACTCCACCCTCCGACCACCCGCAGATATCTTGGACCTTTTGGAGACGTCCATCGTTCAGACCTACGTTAAGTCATTGTTATTTCTCGGTTTTGCGATCCATCGCCAGGGAAACAAGAGTCGTATGGTCAGCGCCCCGTTCAAGATGAACGAGGCGGAATCGTATATCGAGAGTCTGCAGGAGAGCGGAGATCAGCTCAGCCAAGCCGCCGATAACTGTGAAAAGCAGTGCAGCCTTCAGGATCGGGCGGGGGTCAAAGAGCTGCTGAGTTATGCTAAGGAGTCACATCAAATCATGCAAGCGCACAGGTATGTCGCCCAGTACGTGAGCCAACATAGCGCTGATGATATCATATTAGTGTATTACTCATGGATATCCACCAGAGGATGGTGTTTGATAAACTCAGGACCGCTGAAGGTGCTGCGTATGATTCTCATGCTAACGAACACGAAGCTCGATGCCATCCTCAAACCCGAGTGGATCTCCTCGCCCAGATCTACAAGTGGGCTGGCGACCCGGACAGTGAGTGTATCTACTGGCTGCAGGGCATGGCGGGTACTGGAAAGTCCACGATATCCCGTACTGTAGCCTACGAGCTTTCCTGCAAAGAAGCACTCGGGGCTAGCTTCTTTTTCAAGAGAGGCGAGGGTGACCGTGGAAGAGCAGCGCGTTTTTTCCCTACCATTGCTACCCAGCTTGTCCGCCGGTTGCCCTCCTTGATGCCCCATATCCTAGATGCGATCGATACGATCGAGACCGGCGACTCCAGTATCCGCGAAATGCCTGTCAGCAAACAGTTCGAGAATCTGATCAGGCTACCTTTGACAAAAATACCGAGCAATCCTCAAAATCCCCCAACTATTGTAATCGTTATCGATGCTCTCGATGAGTGTGACCAGGAAAAAGACATTCAGGCTATAGTTAGTCATCTACCTCAAGTAAAACAGGTAACATCAGTCCACCTAAAGTTCTTCGTGACAAGCCGACCAGAAATTCCAGTATACGTTGAATTCAAGAGAATCCGCGAACACTACAAAAATTTCATTCTCCACTTGGTTGACGAATATACAATCGAACACGACATTACGGCGTTCTTGAACTCCAAATTAGCAGAAATACGAAACGATTACAATATACATCCTGTAGGTGGCCAACATCTGCCAGAATCCTGGCCTTCTCCGACAGAGATTCACGACCTAGCCAAGATGGCCGTTCCCCTTTTCATCTTTGCCGCAACTGTTTGCCAACTGATCCAGAAGGGCAAACATGGCGACCCTGAGGAAAATTTGAACAAGATACTAGAACGCACCGGCGGGACACAGATCTCCAAGCTCAATGAACTGTACCTTTTCGTCCTAGAACAACTGCTGGATGATCCAACCGACTCGGGGGAAGAACTGGAAGAACTCTGTAAACGGTTCCAAGAAATTGTCGGCGCCATCGTGATCCTAGCCGATCCTCTCTCAGCTGCATGTCTCGCCCGACTTCTTGATATTAACGAAAAAAGGATTCGCTATATCGTAGGCCTGCTCCCTTCGGTCCTCTACATGCCGTCTGAAAAGAGTGCTCCTATTAAGCCACTTCATCTGTCGTTTCGCGACTTTCTGATCAATCGCGATAAGCACAAGACAGACCCGTTCTGGGTTGATGAAAAGGAGACACACAAGAGGTTGGCAGTCAGGTGCCTTCAGCTGCTGATGAATAATGACTGTCTCAAGAAAGACAAGTGCGACCTGAGAATGCCCGGAGTTGCACGGTCAGATATTGACAAGGGCAAAATCGACGAGCGCTTGCCTTCGGAAGCTCAATACGCCTGTCTTTATTGGGTCTATCACTTGAAGGAAAGTCACGAAAGGATCAGAGATAGGGACCAAGTGCACGAATTCCTTGAGCTCCACTTTCTCCATTGGCTAGAAGCGTTGAGCCTCATTGGAAGGATATCAGAGAGCATCGGATTTATAGACGAGCTGCAGAGCATAGTCGATGTAAGTCATTCGCCTTCTGCGTGCTAGGGATCTGCTGAGAGACAGATTTTTTAGCCCGAAAAGAGTACCCAAGTGCTTAGCTTCTTGCGTGACGCGAAACGATTCGTGCTCAACTACCGTTGGATAATCGACACTGCACCCTTTCAGCTCTACGCGTCGGCACTTGTGTTTGCGCCAAAGCAGAGCATGATACGACAGACATTCGAACGTTATTTTCCTAGGTGGATTTCCCTACTCCCAAACGTGGACTCCAACTGGAATGCAGTTTTACAAACACTTGAGGGTCATACGGATTGGGTCAGCTCTGTGATCTTTCCGAAGGACGGCACACTCATCGCATCGGGATCATGGGACAAGACCGTTAAGATATGGAACTTAGCGACGGGTAAAGAGGAGCAGACTCTTCAGGGTCATACGGACACATTCAGCTCTGTAGTCTTTTCGAACGACGGCAAGCTTATCGCATCGGGATCTGATGATAAGTCCGTCAAGGTATGGAATGTGGCGACGGGTAAAGAGGAACGGACTCTCAAGGGTCATACGGATTTGGTTAGCTCTGTGGTCTTTTCTAACGATGGCAAGCTCATCGCATCGGGATCACGAGATAAGACCATCAAGATATGGAACGTGACGACGGGCATCAACGTCAAGAGCTTTGATGCGAGTCGAAGTACCAACATCTTGTCTTTTACTGACGATGATTCGGTTTTAGTCACGAGTGCAGGCCGTTTCAGTCTTGGTTTTCAGGACATTAATACGTCGCACTCGAGCGAGAGCGAAAAAAAGCTGGGCAGTACAGAGATCCAAGGAGAAGCGGATGCCAGATTAGGCTTCGGGATCAACCGCGACAATACATGGATTACAGCGGGTGGACCTGATGGACGCAAAATTTTATGGCTTCCACCGGATTTCCGTCCTAATGTATCGGCGACTGTAACTCAACCTCCAGGATCTGTTCTTGTTATCGGCTGCCCATCAGGAAGAGTGGTCATCATGGGTTTTGAGGAGTCATCATTTTCGGATGAAGTTTAATATTTATGGATCCACCAGATCAATTTAGTACTATTCAATGAGCCATAAGCAAATGTGAAGAAGATCGTGTAGATTTTGTTGACCAACTTCATGTGAGAACCATGGTTCGTTCAGGGCGCACGCTGTGTAGAATTTAAAATGAGACATACATGTTGACCTTATCGTGGCCATAAGCGGCTACGTTTCATGACAGTAAGCGAAAGTGGCAGGCATCCATGAGGAAGTGGGGTTATTATGACAGTTTCGTCATGGTGTTCTGTGCACTGTCCAAGCCATATTAGCCACAACCTGGTCCGTGCTCAGAAACTTTATGTAAAAAGTTGGGCGGCCTCTGATTTCGGCCGGGACGGTACAATACTAGCACAATATAGACGCACTAGGTCCTGCTGCACCAGCTATAGATGATCTGTGCTCGGAAACGTTTTATAGAAAGCTAAGGCGGCCTCTGATTTCGGCCGGAACTGTAAAGGTTTTGCGCAGCACTTTTTTCCGTCTGAACAAGCCGTGCTTGCTGTAGATGCATGCAGGGGTATAGAAGCCGCACCTGATTATGGAGGGGCCGAAAATTGACAATAGCACCAGGATCATACGCAAGAATCAGCTTGCGAAAACAGATCCTAGCTACAGGTGAGGCATAAAGACCAAGTAAAAGCCATTGTGACGGCAACTCGAAAGGCTCAGTTGTATCCATTTCTAGCCTGGAAAGGATAATGACCCAATTTGCTTCCTTTTTGGAGATGGCGACTGCAAGAAGGCAGAGCAATACAGAGAGAGAAAAATGGAGGACTAAATGCTCCGAGGCGTTATGCAATCACATAAGTGAGGTTCAAAAAGATACCGTGTAGTGGGTAGACTAACTCTCACAGATTCAAGGTTAAGTCTTAGTCTTGAGCCATCCCAAGTCAGACTGCTACCTGTGCGAGAAGATCCATATCGTTGGTCTATCGTCCCTGGTAAGGAGTACCTGTTTGAAAAGAACCTCAGCGACCAGTCCATCAAGATATATAAAGATCTTTGTCAGGGGATCAACAAGGACTTCAAAGCCACGAAACCGCCTCCATCACTATTGGACAAGCTGCCGCAAAGAGACAATGCTGTAAGACCAATGGAATCTGCTCATCTTTCATATGTTGACATGAATAGAGCACATCTCATCAAACAACAATCCGAGTCACATCACAGATCAATGAATTACAGGTGCAGAAAGATTATGCACTTCAGAGAATAAAACTACTAGAAAGTCAGCTCCAGGAAGAATTAAAACGCAGGGTAGGTCTGGAAGAGAAGCTCCAGGTAGCACATGAAAGACAACAGTGCTTAATGAGAGAGCTGCAAAAGGCAGAAAGACAAGAAACATACTTTCGGAACGCAGCACTTGACTATTCTCAGGAGATAGCGAAGGTTGCACCGGCTTTAAGGAAGTTAACTGAGAAGACGTATTTCACAGACGATGGGTTTATTTGATAGCTCTATGGAAACCTGCTCAGGAATTGAGCTGGTGTTATTAGATGACGAGAATAGATTCACACCTGACAGACCAGGGTCCGGTTTTGATATCGCATCTTAGCGTTATTACGTGAGTACTAATTAAAGTTATTTAAATAAAATCCCAATGTCGCACATATGTTACTGCTTTTTTTCTGGTTAAACATATCACTATGAGCAACGATTTAAGCCACTTAACACGAGACATACTGCAAATATTAGACGACATGACACCTCAACACACTTCCAAGACGACCAAAAGCCTGACGATTGAGATAGGGTTATTGAAAGAAGACATCGAGAAACAGAATGCTCGGCTTTTGGCATCTAGAGCTCTTCTTGAGGAAATCATGGACATCATTCAAATCACTACTAAAACAGCAGAGTTATTCAAGAGACAAAACATAAATGCGGAGAGTGTCTGGGCTAGCTTCTGGGGCATTCTAAAGGAGTGTGATGAAGCAATTTTTGAAATGGATTCAGTTGGTTCCCGCGATATTTAGCTAGCTGTAAGCGCCATAGTCCTCTTATGTTGTTAGGAATTAGTTGACTATCGAGGCATTTCCATTCCGCCTTAGAGCGTCCAGCATTTCTCTGATGAACTCTGTAATTTGAAGATTCCTTGCGGTCTGTGAAGCCTGCCACTTCTGCAGTTCCTCCATCTTGGTCTCAAGTCTGGTGATTCTAGCCTCGAGAGATTGTGGGCTAGCATGTTCCTGACTGGGCTGACCAGAATCAACAACTATTTCTCGTTCTTCCTCGATGTAAGTGACGCCCCCATCTGTCCACTGGCCGCTGCTCAGAATTTGATTCTCATCTTCTGCATAGTCTTCGAAGGTAGAAAGCCCCATCTGGAGGTCCATCCCGGGATCAGAGAGAAGTGTGCCAGAATTTCCAGTTCCCAGCACTGGAGGAAAGTCGAGTTCGGTGTTGACATGATCATTATTAACGTGATCGGCTATACCAAGTGTGATTTCCTCAGTATCTACCATATTCAGCTGATCTATGTAGGACAGATCAAAGTTGTCCGAAAAGCCTTGCAGGAAATTAAGACCTTCCTCGTAAAGTCCGAGGGGACCAAAAGCCCCATCGGATGCGGGTTGTTCGGTGGTGGTTGTCGTCCACGGCGAGTCAGTGGGGGCAGGATCTGCAAGAAACGTAGGGCTAGAAGACGCTAAGATAAAAGCTTCGCAACTCTGCGCGAACGAACTGTCGCTAAAACTCATGGCTAATGTAGAGCTGTAAAACCAGATACAACGGCAAGAAAGTCATGCGAATCTGCATTTGCTTCTGAGGCCTTTTGACCTTAGGCCAGGTGGCGCATGCGTTCGACCGAAAGACATAACTTTTTACTGCCAACAGCTTCCCTCCTTGATCTTGTTGGTTTTGAGTCTGTTGGTTCAGCAAATTGTTGATCCAAAGCCAACAGGTTAATGATACAAGAGAGCATGGGTACATATTGTGATCCCACGCAGCTGTTTTCTGTACCCCTAGCAGATTCCAAACATTGAAGTGTGATGACTACTGTCAATTTGGTGTCATTGGCAAGGCGCTCAACGACGACAAACTTGTTTAATTGGTGGTATCAACTGATCAGGAACATCAGACTTTGGTGCTTCCCCTAAAATTTCACCAAGACGTGATCAATATCGAACCCCTTGTTCAAATGCCAACCAACACAATAAAATACACTAATAGAACATGACCGGCAAGCTCGGGGCCGTTTTCTGCCACCCTGGTCGCTCACCACCGGGAATAGAATCGGCATCAAGAACCGCTGCCAACAAAGAACATGGCTTGTAGATTGCATCTGACCACGTAATATATAGTTGAAGAACTGCTTGTCGTTTACAGCCAACTTTACAACCAGAAACTTACCCTTATCTACCCTTTCATATCATTCACGACTCACTTTGCAATGGTATAGTACTTCTTATAATGGAAGAAGAGAAGAAGCATTCGAATTGACCATTGATAGGAGTATCAGCACCAACTGGTCACCGTCCCTGAGAACTCCATAGTGAGAACTTGGCAACAGCCAGCGCCTGTGCAGCAGCAATCGTCACACCCGGCTTGCTTTGTGTCTCGACTGGCAGGGGAGCTTCTCCTTTCGCGTACTGATAACATGAATTTACGTCATATGAGTACTCAGTTACAACAGGATGTTGGTAGTTGGCGGCAAGAGTATGAAAAACTTCTTGTGGAGTACTGGAAGATATCCGAACACAACGCTGCTCTTTTGGGTCAGGTTTCACGGCTGAAAGAGCAACTCCGGGCGACTAGATCTAAACGAGGCAACAACAGAGGTCGCCGCGACGACGGCATTGTCTCGATGCCCATTCCGGCAGGAAGCAGTGATATCGATGGTTCGAATGAGCAGGAAGCTGTTGGTGATCAGTGAAGTGAGGTCAGTGCGCGCTAAGCTGTATTCATAGTTCGCGTAAAGTTTAACAAGAATCGTTTTGGTTGATGACCCTTGCCTCCAAGTCTCGTGTTCACTTCTACCTTGCATTATGCAAGGTTCATAAAGCTGATCCCTGCAAGGTGGATTCCGTGCCTTGCTTTAACCCGCAGTACATCGCGGAGAACAGAAATCCGAGGTTCAATACCTGTTGTACCCTGTATATTTAGAGTTTATCTTCAATCAGGCATCCGCCATGTACTGCGAGGCATTGACTCGTTCGTTTACGACTGGTGGAGGTGCCGTTTCTAGCACCTTCTCTGCTCGCGATGATGTAATTCCTCGGACAGGATCGGATTTGACCCGACATGCATAAACCATTTAAACTCTTCGACATGGACTTGTTCTTATCCTCACCCTGCATAGAGCTACTACTACTGCATTGTTGAAGTTGTATAATTACTCCGCAATGTCTCATCCAAAGGTCACTCGGCGCAAAAGGCGCACTGAGACATTAAAAAACAAAATGAAGCAATACTCACATATTTTCAACGTTAATATTACCGTCATTATGCAAGACAGGTCGACTTTGCAAAACCAAACTTTCACATTCTCACCTGATCACGGCTGGGCAACCGTAAGTGCAACAGGACAGGCTCTTAGCGTTAGCTAATCCAGGTATCGTAGACCCCAAGTCACTCAACTAACTCCCCAGATCGACCTGAGATAGTCACTTGGCCAGAAGGTCAAAATTTTGTTGAGCGATTAAAGCAGCGATTTGAGCAGCTCAACGTTGAATGCCCCCCTTGAAAAAGCTCGGAGAATTTCTTAGCCCTCCAGTGCCAGTTGTCTCCACCCTTTGTCATTCTCTAGAGCCACAGCATAGAATAGTGGGAGATATCGTTGCAAGAATTTAGCATGATGAACCTTTATAAATATATCCACATTGTCCTCTCTTCATTTCCCTCCCTCTGCTAAGAAGACAAACATGCTATACAAAGTCTCCTTCGCTTAGAAGGTCGACTGCAAGTCAGTTCCCGCACTCTCTTCTTGTGGGTTCGCATCCCAAAAACAGCAGTTGTAGATCCTCTCTCAATGAGATTCGTGATATCATATGGTGACCCACTAATTGGAAAGGCGCGTAAGCTACCCTCTTCCTTCAGTTCGATCAGCAGGGATTGACCTGTCATAAATTCAAGGTGCTGCTGAATATTGCCATGCTCGTCTGTTTCTATTATCGATCGACAAGACTTTCCGTTGATATATACTTTTGACCGGCGTAGCTTCTTGGCTATCTTTGGTAACGCTGCGTCCCTACCTTTTCGAGTGCAGAGTATAATACCCTTGACATAAAGGTTCGACCCGGTCTTTTGAGGCAAAGCGGTTAGTTCAAAGTAGAATAGAGTCGCGAATAGGTGGTAGGCGATTTCTGGCACAGCTCCGAGTAGTATATCGTCCCGGTACACCATGGATACGAGTACAGGCATTGATGTAGTGTCGTCAATAGCGGGAGGATTTGTGATAGTGAGGTCCAGCCTGTACCTGCCACAATTCCTACCGGCGTTGAGATTGGCACTTGTGGCATCGTCCCAAATCCTTTGTCCTTGCATTATAGACATGTACGCGCGTTTGAGTCGCAGAATCCAGCTGTCAGTGATAAACCTTGACTCTTCGTCTCTTAAGGGAGCATTTGGTGACGTTCCGGTCCCTACATTCAAGACGAGGTCTGGCTGCGCGTTGCCATTCCACGCCGCAAACTCCGCTAACGCGATCATAAGGGGGTTGTTTGCTAAAACCCCCGCATCCTGGAATGTCCCGAGACCGGCAAGATATTTTGCTCGTTGGTATCTAAAAGTAATATTAGATTCAACCTAGCCTTCAAATGTGAGCGCATCACTAACAATGGTGCAGCTGAGGCACTTCTTCCGCTGCTAAAGAATTAGCCAGTACTTTTTGTAGCTTCTGAGGTTAGCCACAGCTTACACTTCCCATGTCTTGATATTTTCTGCCTCTGTCATAACCCTATAACCTCGTGTCTCTTGCTTTGAGCTGTTGTAGTTCGTGAAAAGGCAAAGAGAAGAAGGGTATTTGATAGTGGCAGCCGGAATACCAATTTTGGCTCCTATTCTCTGCGCATACGCTGCTTCAGTAAAGGCCTTTTCACCAAATACGCTCTTCAGCGCAATCTCAATGTCGGTTTCGGAGTACAATGAGTCGGAAAGAATGGCCCGGATCCAATTCATGCCAGGTACGGCTGCTGTTGTTGGAGGACGGAAAGCAAATTTTGCCAGCTTCTGAAATTCAACTCCACATCGTTCTACCGACCATCCATTGGCGAACATTGCGAGTACTATTAAAGCTCCTAGTGGCAGTCAGTTAGTATGGTTCCGCGCGCCGGAGTTGTTTAATCATGGTAACATACCTGCGCTTACACCGTATGCCATTGTGAAGAACTCTTGTATCGGTATAGGGAGATCAAGCTGTTGTTGGACCTGACCTAGGATGGCAGGAGGTATTATTCCACGAACGCCACCCCCATCAATACACAATATTGAGTGGCCGGCTGTAGGCGGCCGAATACGTACCATCAAGTCTACAACATCGCCATCAAGCAAACAATGCTTGAGGGAAAAAAGATAAGGGTCAGCTGGTTCCGATACGCCGAACATCTGAACGCAAGTTTCACAGATCCAATGGCCACATGATAGTTTGTGCCTCGGAATCTGTGTAAGACAGGAGAAACAAGTTCTGTAGCTTTTGATGTTGGCCCAGCGATCCGAGTGATCGATCAGCACAGATTTGTGTATGCATTTTGACGACTCGCCTTGTTTAAGGCGGTTGAACAAACAAGAAAACCCGTGCACAATTGAAGTCGAAATCCCGCTTGGCAAAAGATGTCCTTCATTTCGATCGACGGCAGTCGCCTGCTTGCAGGCCTCCGTACAGATATCTCTATATAAGCTTTGAAAGACATCTTCGGGGTTGAACACTTCAATATTTAGCATAAGTTCTTGAACTATCTTCAGGAACTTACAATGCATATCAGGAAGATAATGGTCACAAAACAAACTAGACGCAATTATGGGTGAAGCAAAGGAGATGAGATCTTTCGGCGAGGGTATATGACTCATGAATTGGACAATATGGTCTGCTAGCTCAGTTGAAACTGGAATATCGCGCCGAGCACTGCGAATGAGATCGATGGGTTGGTGGTACAGGGTACCTGCTGACTCAAAAGCCCTTTCAAACAATGCGTTCGTATGCTCGACAGACAACAGCAGTCCGGATTCTCGGCGTCGCTGGCGAACCACAGCGAGATGCTCGCGGAAGCGAGCCTGAATCAGTGCAGAAGAACTTGAATCAGCGGTTGGAAGAAACCAAGAGTCAGTGAAGTAGAAGTCCAATGAATTAGAAGTCAGCGCCGTGATTGTTGAGGTAAAGAGGCGCTCTGCTACAGCCGCAGCATCTGGCCGCAGCAAGTGTTTCTCACAGAGAAGAACCATCAATGATGGCTTCCAGAGGGGACCATTCTGAGATGGCCAAGTGGCGATCCAGCGCGCAACCTTGGTCAGGTCTGAAGGTCCATATGAATAGAAGCAAAAGATATCCACAAATGGATACAATAGGCGAGAGAACAGGAGCCCATGAGACTGGGTATCAGACATTTCTCGCGACAGCGAGATTTCTGAAACTGATGAGCAACACCCAAACATTCTTTGGGAGTTACGAAGAGGCATAGTAGCGTTGGCGATCAGCACAGGCTCCTCATTTTCCGCTCCTGTATCAATATCCAAGCGAAGTCTACCAGCATATTGCCGACGTTTCTTAAGAAGGTTTTTCTGATGGCTGCCAAAGATGACATTGAGGCTCGGACATGGAATTTCAGGTTTAAATGAAGAAGTAAGCCGTTGCAGTCTCCCCGAATGATGGACTGATGGAACTTCCTGGGTAGAAACCCATAACCAATGGCTACAGTTACACCTGGCCATCTCGTTTGCGTGTTGGAGCGTTTTGTGACTTAATCTGGCAGGAGAAGCCTTAGACAATATGTACGCGAGAGAGATGACCCAGGCCCGGTCCTGTTTTGAACACCGCTGTCTCTAGGGCTTTGGTAACCCAGGACACGAAACACGCACCCATGGGTCTCCTGCCACAATACATAAAGGCATTAGCAAGCCATTAAGATTATTATCAATGTTACTTTCAACAAGATGGACATAGAATCTGGCATAAAATCGCATACTTGCGGTATTTGTCATCGCCCTCGGTCAGATGAGTTCCATCGCCGTCACCCTGCTGGCCAGGGTTATCCTCGCACCCATTCCATCTGTCGCCGTTGTCGTCAGGAACAGCGTGGAGTTTCAAATAAATTCCATGAGCGACCGGTTTGCCAGACAACACGTAAGAGTAAACCCGTGCGCCGAAGTGTCATTGTTGCAGTCAAGACCATCTGTCGGGCTCTCATGAGTGGCAACGGTCTCGATATCCACGTTCACCACCATCACTGGCACCATAGTAATGGGGACGATGGCGTCACCAAAGAGCAGAAAAGGCTCCGTCCAGGATCGATAGAAAATATTGGAGAGCGACGTATGCAGGTTGCTGAGCTTGCTGATGGCCCGGCGCCATTACCATGTGAGCTGCCTGCATATCAAGAATTGACCTACGGTCCATCGCAATCAGAACAGAAGCCAGCATTCAGATTTCATGTTACAGAGTACATTTAGTTAGATGAGTCATATTTTATCACGATAAGTATTAAAGTTGCGCATTTGTTCCCGAGAAGCCACTAGTGACATTCATCAAGCTATACAGTATAGATCAGGATCAGATTCGCCCGGAGTCGTATCAAAGATAGCTACAGCGTAAGCACATATAACAGGAAATAAATATATTTAAGTATGATATACCAGATATCTAGGGAACTACTAGGGGACAACTCAATCGCAAGTATTGTGGTTTCCAGCACGATGTTGAATCTAATGTTGCTTGAGAAGCCGCAAAAACCAGAATTGATACAAAAGCAGCATCAAGCCCATAAAAAGGCTACAGAAACCAGCAATACTAACTGTTACTATGGCCGCCACCGACCAATCACCGTCTTGAGCGGTGTACACATTTGTGAGGCCGGTTAAAAGAGCCATTAATGCGTTAAGTAATCCAGGGCTCTGATATATCAGCACATGTTTGTTCAGCTGTAGGACATACTGACAGAAAGATTCGATAGACAAGCCAGAACCAATTGTGCTTGAGGTTCCACCAAGCCCAAAGAATACCTAGAATGCCGACAATGCAAGACAAGCTTCCAATGTATAGCAAAGGTACATTGCGGACTGCACGCTGGATGACACGCCCAGCCTGATTATGATCCAAAAGTCTGCTCCGACTGATAGACGTAAATGTTCCAGGAAATACAATAAAGCCTGCAAGTAAAAGCCAGTTGGAAATTGAAGCAAGAAAGTTCCAACGAAGAGGTACTTCATGCGACTCCACAACCATTCTTTCGTAGCTTGATAGGGATTCAGCCGGAAGGGGTACCTGAGCAGCCTTCAAGGCAACATCTTCAAGTTCTTCAGTTTTGCTCCGAGTAGTATCCATTTAGATTGAGATGGGATGTTCGCATGGAAGTATTTTCATCGACGTCGCCATTACAGGGCAAATACGTGAGCTTTTATGTTCCTCTCATGGAGTGTCTGGTTTCGGCACCCCTCGTGACCTATGTTGTTAGCTGCTGCCTGTCGACAGGGGTAGGCGTGCCGGTTTTGCGATTGATACATCTATTATGAAGTATGCTTAATGGACGCTCCTTTTCTAATTGACCAACTCCTGGCTGTCAACTGCCATTATGGATTCTACGGATATCTATGGTATCTTCATGGGAAGCGTCATCCTTCTTCTGCTCATCTATTCGTTCTCTTATTCCATTGCTCAATTAGTATACAACCATATCCGTCGTTTCTTTCTCCGTCAAATCTATTTTTCCCTCCTGCCCCGGTGGCTTGGTGGATGCCTTCGAGTGTCAAGATACTGCGGATTGCTGATGATTATTTATGTCAACGCCAATGTATGCCTGCTTGTCGTTGATATGAAAGATGGCTCTGACTTCACACGAAGACTTGGAAGAGCTGCGTTGATAAACCTCGTCCCTCTTTGTGCGGGTGGCCGATTCAACCAAATCGCACATGTTCTTTCAAGTCGGCCAGATAACTATCTCACTTTGCATAAATGCATCGGTCTGGTTTTCATCATTGAAGCTTCTCTGCACTCCATTCTCTCATGGCTGCGTGGCGATATTGATCTCAGAAGTTGGCCAGATAAAGCTGGTTTGGTTGTGAGTGTATTACATATCCTGTACCAAGTGGATGGTTTTTCCAAACCCTTGGCTCTTAGAAGCTTTAGTGGTACTAACGATTTGAAGGCTGCCAGCTCAGTTGGTGCACTCGTATTATTGTCAATTCCTGTTCTATGGAAATGGATGTACGAGCCTTTATCAATATTACACCTCGCTCTTTCAGCCACAATGATCACTAGTCTCTGGTTTCATCTACCATCAGCAAGCATAACACAGATCCCTAGGCTCTACCTTATTCTCGCAATATCGATCTTTGCGTTGATCAAGTTAATCTTCTTTTTGAAACTCCTTTTTCTCAACGTCTCAACCGAACTTATTTCTACCGCTACTATTCAGCAGGTTGGGGAGAATGGCATAGAAGTCCGGGTGACTATGCCGCGACCCCTAAGGTTTCGTGCCGGCCAGTTCGTGTTCTTAAGTATTCCACGACTTGCCTTGTTCCAATATCATCCTTTCCAAGTGGCCTGGGAGTACCTAAGTGACAAAAGTGATGGCGGACGACAGGTAATTGTGATTATCATCCAGCCTCGTCATGGTTTCACTAGTCGACTTCGTCTGGCGGTTCCTTTCAAAAGATACACAGCCCTTGTAGAAGGGCCATACGGAAACCCTACGAAACTTGATCAATACGGTACTGTTTTACTCTTTGCTACAGGGATTGGCATTGCGGGGCAACTGCCATATATGAATGAGCAACTACGATTGTATAGAGAATGGCGAACGAAAACCCGGAGACATGTGCTGTATTGGGAAATTGATGCCGAAGGTTTGGTCTCCTATGTTAAGGCTGATTCAAAACTTACACTCTGTAGAATATAGGTACTGGGTAAATGAATGGATCAACGAGATCCTGTCATGGAATATCGATTATGTTAGTATCACCTAGCCAGGTCGTTGACTGCAAGTCATATTGATATTATCACAGGACATCCAATTATACATACGAGGAAGGTTTCTGGCCAAAGACGCTGAGAGAGGTATATCCGTGAAGAAAGGAGAAAAGCTTAAGCGACTTACATTGAACTATGACACTATGGATCCACAGAGTCTTCTGGGGGATGAGATACAAAGACGCAAGAGTGGAAGCCGTATGCTAGTGTCTCGTATGTATCTCCCTGCAAAGGCCTTGATGAAGCTGACATCTGTAGTTTGCACGGACCCTAACACGGCTCAAGCAGTGACTAAAATTGTTCGTCCATTGCTTGGAGACGACCTTGACCTGGTAGAGTTGGACTTTTGTCCTTGGCCTGAGTCAAGACGCCGTAAGTCGTCACCGACAGAAGAAAAAATATAAGATCGCCGCAACAGAGAAAGTAATTAGATTCATTTTGTGTGATAAGTATTTCTAGTTCTTTCAAATTCATCTATCGAGCTCTGGTAGCCCAATATAATAGTTCAACTGTATATTGTAATCAGATAACCCTTGGGGGCCTTAAAGTGTTAAAATTCTAAATATATATAACCTTTAGCAGACATGATCCTTATTTTGCCAAGTCTAATTGACCTCCTTCGATCTGTTGTAGTCCTTTATGGAAAGCAATAACGGCTAGCTGTAGCCGGTCAATGACATATTCAACCTCTTCACAAAGGTATTCACCCAGCCGTCGGACATCTTGCAGGTAAGCGACTTCTGCACGGAGACGTCCAACTTCACGTGTTCTTTCCAAGATGGTCTCTTCGGGGGATTGTTGGTCAAAATTCTTGGTCGCTTCAAGTTTGTCCCGAGTAGCATCTAGCGAAACAGACTCGCCGTGAGCGTTTGCTATCTCTCTGTCGATTGGGCGCGGACTAGCAGGTCGATCCATGTTACCACGATTGAAGATGGGTATCCGCCTAGGAAGTAATGCCACCTTCATCCATTCATTAATTATTTATTCATGGATATTAGCGTCACACGGCATGGGCTTGATGGATGAAAGTGGCACCCCTGTATTCGGTAGTACCAGGGTGCGCATTTCAGTCTTACCAGGGTATATGTTTTTGATCTCATGAGCAAAGCGTATCTTGGGAGCAATACTTAGGGTGTAATTGCCTAGAACGTATAATGTGTGGGAGCTAGAGCTTTCGGAGTCCTTATGTGCACAACAACTTGGAATCGCGAGGACATTCTCACTTATTTATTCCCTACCAATATGGATCCCCTTCGTTAGTATAAACCGTTCCAACTTGTACAAGAGGACTAATAGTCACAGTGGACTTTGTGGTTCATGACACAATCCTTCAATTATATAGAGGATTTGATGTTCTAGCTGCATTGCTCGCTGTCATAGCTGCAATAGTAATGTCGTTCGACACTATTCCAGATCAGCAAAGAACCATTTTTAGCAATTTGGCAACAGGATTCCTAGGTACTGCTATTATCTCAAGCATTATCGCTTTAGCTTTTAATCAGATGGTGCTATTGAAATTCCAGGTCCATGGTCGCTTGGACAGCAATCAGCTGTGGATCCCAACGGGGTTAGTTGATGTCAGCATTGCTCACCTGATGTCTGGATTGATAGCCTGGTCTATCGACAGATATCCTCTCTGGGTTACTGCTCTACTTGGGGGTGAGGCGCTCATTCTCTTACTGGGCGCGATGGTGCTGTCATCCAGAATGAGGGCGGGCATGTCAGGAATACAAGAACAAACTCTGAGCGAGAAATTAATGGTATAAAGAGACAGGCCGCTTCTGAAGAACACGCAGCAACTATTATAATATAATTAGACTCCCATATAGCTTCTACTAGATTGCTTTCTGTATGCGCTGCAATATCCTCTCTTAATAGTCATAGGTGCCTCCGCAAGATTTATTGATGGATGTCGGATAAATGTTTAATAAAAGTCTCAACTTGCAGGAACCTCTTTTTATTGGAACATAGTGGGCAATAGTAGATTTCCCTGGGTCCGCCAATCTTGAAGTCTTCGGGACCTGACGAAATTGCATCGATCGATTTTGTCGCAAGTTGGCGCAGGATACGATCTGAGAGAGGCTGTGGCCATCGAGAGGCAACCTGCATTATTCCTGGCAGCTGCGTATGTCTAGGCATCTGCTGTATATCTATACCTGTATATATGCCTCTTATTTCTGATGAGCTGCTAGGAATACCAGTTCCCTTACTGAGCTTGTCCACAGTTGCTGAGCACTGGGGTGCTTGTTCCAGCGTCCTCGGAATCTCAGGTATTTTGTCTGGAAGGATGCGCTCAACGGAGCTCCTCTCCCCGGCCGCCAGAGAATGCGGAGAAGTCCGGATTATATGGGTTCTGTTGGGAGGCGACTTGGTAGTTGTCGGCGTAATGCTAGGGCTGATTGTGGGGAAGCTCGATGTTGTGAGCCTTGTTGTGCTACTAGATGTAAATCTAGCGGCAACCGCTTGAGCTTCGCTCTGTTCATCTATGGGCCAAGGTTAATGATTCACACATAAAGGTAAAGAGCAGGAAGACTATACCTAATTTTAATCCCCAACTTCTCAAGTCCCAAAGACTTTCTGCTTCAACCCACTGCGTGTCAAAACTTTCTGGGGAATTGGGATCTGATACATAGTATGCAATAGGGTACTTGCGCTGATGGGAAAATGGCTCGCCATCCCCAAATCCGTCTCGCCACTGGAACTCGCTGGAGTCCAGATCATAGGTCACACAATTTGGGGTGTTTTTGGAAAGACCCAGAGTATCAATAGTCCCTAAGATACCAACGCGATGTAAGTCATTTAGAGGAAGCAGGAGCGCTGCAAGCCAACGACAAGACTGCGCATGGCATATTAGGTAAAGATTCCCAGCCTCAAGGTAAGGTGCCTCCTTCAAAGCTTTCTTGTTCTGGTTATCCAATCCTATAGCAGGTTGAATCTTCAGCTGGTTAATGTAATGTTGTGTATCGGCTAAATCTTTCAGCTGTGGGGATCTCTTAGTTCGGGGTTGACTGTAGCGACGCCTTCGCGCATATGGCGATTGCTCTTGGGGCGACGTAGAGCGCTTCCTCTTTGATGCTACATTGAGAGAGTCTTTCGTAGCTTGCTCCGTAGGTTTCTCATTCTTCCCTTCTGGAGTGGTTCTAGGTATAACATTCATTATACTTGGAAGAGCTAGTAATGATGAAGAGGTAGAAGGCAGAAAAATATGTCAAGATGGTGGACAAGATGGTGGACAAGATGAAAGCGCCAGTTGATGGCGGGTCGTCGTAACTTTATACCTGAACCGAGATGCTGAGCTAAGCACCTTGTCTGGGAGCACACCCACCATGCCACGTCTGAGGTGCAGGTTTCGAACCCCTTCATTATTGAGGAGCCAAAATCAGATCCCAGCAATTGTTTGGCGCGACACATGTCGGGTCCTTCAGGAAGTTTTCCTGCCCGTCAGATATATAATCTGACCTTGGTTACCAAACCCTCAGTTCGACAAGCCACCATGTTATTCCTTCCCACCTTTCTCGTTCTTGCACTTTCCAAAGATACGCGAGCTCAACTGGCACCGAGAGAAGTTGTCGATATAACTATCGAAGCGGGTGACTTAGTAGGTACTGGTGTAATCGAGTTCAAGTCGCCCGGCCAAGAGAGTGAGACAGCCTCTATATCAGCTTCTACAAGCAGCGATACTCTGTGCACCTCAACAGCGACATGTCAGACAAGCGTATCTACTACCTCTTTAAGCCAGGACAAGTCGCCTATGCCAACTTCATTTACTGTTCCTTTCCCTCTTATCCCTACTACTAGCTACTCATTCTTGAATGGCTCTACAAGAGCCACACCAACTCCGAGACCCAGTGCTCCTGTAGTATCCGATGCAATGACCCTTCGTCAAGCAGCTTATGCTTACCTTGTCAGCTTAGTTTTGATGGAATGCTTTTTCTTCTTCTTTTAGTTTAGTGGCAGGACCATACCCTTAGATAGTTCTCGTTATAGTCAAATCATTCATTTAATACTCCTGTGCCTACTACCTTTATCACATAACCGATTCAGAGAAGCTTCAATGGAAGATTCATTATCTTACACAATTTTCTAGCATTCTACAAACGCAAATTCATCAGGGTCCAGCCCTGCTCCTTAATCTATCGGTTCCCTATATCTAACTCTCTTCAGTGGATCCTTGCAATAGCAGACTCCATTAGCTCCAAGCGCTTATCTTGTCGCTGGGACACTATTTTAAGCTCTTCAATAGCGCGAATCAGTCTATCTTCAACCCCATTCTGCATGCTGTGTTTTCTGGGTTCAAGTTCGGATGGATGGGACCTTGTCACGAGATGTGCAGAATGATTTGGCCCCTTATCGTCGCCTCCACTCTGTATCCTAGGTTCGGGATTTTCATGATATGATTTCATCGCAAGATTTGGTCTTATGCCGTCCCCACTATATGTGATTGACCTGATGTCGCGATGAAAAGGCAGGATGCCACGGGCCGCCTACCGGTAGATTCCCATGCTCTTTGCCATGGGGCTGGATAAGCATGCAGACCGTAAAGAACCCTGTGGGATCTGGATAGGGTGTAGTGGCCCACGGTGTCTCGATAACGTTATTGACATAAAATGAATCTATCATCTTATCGGCATTACGGTAACCAAGCAAATTCCGAAACGCTGTTCTGTGGATTATTTTGGCCTTTGAAGGATCGTTGTCATCCGCCACAGCGATATGCACCCAAGTATCCGGATAACGATTGACATCCTCATAACCGGACTCTTTGGCGCCTATGGCAAGTATCTTATCGTAATTACTGAGGTTGATTGAACCATCAGAAACGCTTCGCAAGTGCGTCTCGACATCGTTTTTCTCGCTCTTTGTAGTCTAGTATGGCAGGACCATAGTCATAGATAGTTCTCATTGTAGTAGAATCATTCATTCCATACTGATACCATTTCAAATTGATGTTGTCATAAACACCTCCATTTCTCACATCACATTGTGCACTTAATAGCTCCCAAATCACTTCTTTCAATCTATGAAAATAGCAAATAAACTACATATTGAACCTGAACTCAAGGTGCCGAGGGACCTGCCCTGTAACCTTTCCCCTGAACCTCAGTACCTACCCCTCTCCAAGTAACTTAGATTCCATGTAGTCTTGGTATCTCTTGCGATCCTCCCTGTCTTCTGCCATAGCCAGTACAAGAGTTTCCATTGCAGCGATCAGCCGCTCTGGACCGCTTGCGATTTGAGGCTGAGCGCCAGAGGATCTCGTCTGAGGCGCCCTTCTGGTAGTAGCCTCTTCATATCCAATTGACCCCATGTTGCCATGAAATGGTAGAGCCTTTGGCAAATGACGATCGTTCTCATAATACCTGCTTCTGGGTGCTGGAAACATAAGGGGCCGGGGACGCAAGTGATTATAAGGATCCGGGTAAGGTGTATAGGCCCATGGTGGCTCCACGCCGACCTCATTATAGAACCTTTCTATCTGAGAATCAGCATCTTTCACCAACTTCCGCAGAGCCGTTCTATGGATAATTTTTGCTTTTGAAGGATCGCTGTCTTGTTTCAATGCGATCTGTATCCAGGTGTCGGGAAATCTGCCTTCGGAGGGCTTGCCTGACTTCTTGGCGCCGATGCATAGGATTCCATCATATGTGGCTGGAGTGATGGAGGGGTTTGAACCGGTAACGGCGTCAATATGTGTGGAGACATCATTCCCATCGCCTTTGTAATAGTTTAGAGCTTTAGTTGAAATCTCGTGGCCGAGATCCCCTAGTGAAAAGACCCCAAAAATCGATGCTCCGGGGGACTGAATGAAAAATATGACGTCGTCAGTCAAATATTCCTTCTGGAATCTGTTCCATCGCCGCGACGATCGGTAACCGAGTATTATGCCTTCATTGTTATCAGCATCCAACATATCTGTAACTGGGTTGGTTTCTTCCTCAGCGCCTTTAGCATCCGTCATATTTGCATCCGAGCCGTCTTCCTCGTTGGAGGGAGGGTCGCTTTGGTTTATTTCATCCAGCTTTTCACGAATGGCTTGTACCATAACTTCTGACCAATTTCTTGGCCATTGAAAGATTCGCTGTCCGCAAGTATTCTCACATTGGCCCTTGAAAACCGAAAGCTGCTTCTCAGCTTCTTTCGCGCCCTGCGTTTCCCGAATCTGGATCACGTGTACCTGCGCCTCTTTTAATCCCTGTAAAACATCTCTGTCTACCTGGTAATAGTCCCCAGAAATCCCGGCCACAGCGTTTAGATTCCTGATCTTGTTGTTGGCTTTTCGGATTCCGTCGTTAAATACTGGCAGGCCCTTTGTAAAGTCTGAAAAATATATTTGGATGTGTTTGGAAACCTTTTCATGGACTTTCTTCACTGCATCAGGAACATCAGGTATGGACACACCATCGTCCCCAGGGTCTGATTCTTCATCATCTTCGGGTTCTGTATCACCTGTTGCGAATGCCCCAGGCCCGAAGACGCCCTTGTGTTCTTTGAAGATTTGAGACCCTGTAGGCGGCTGATATCGTTCCTGATTCTTATTAAGTAGCTTATCTGCAGCATCATTGACCTCTGTTGCGTGTCTCAGTGATAAATAAAGGATGAGGTTCGGCACCACTCACCTTTGGCACATTTCTGGGCTTCTTTATCCTTATTCTTGTCTGGGTGTACCAAGTACAGAATTCTACGTTTCCGCTGTCTAAGCTCAGGAAGCGTGATCGCCTCTTCTATACCTAACACGTCGTATTCATTACCTCCTGTTGCTAGAACGTTAAGTATACGTTCTATTTCTTCGCGTGCCTCCCTTTTTGGCGCTTCTCTCTTCTGTATACACAAGTCAAATGCATGTTCAACGAAGAACTCAATGACTTCTTTTTTGCCAATCTCTTGGGCAATGGCGGTTGTGTTTGGTCTCTTTCCTAGTGTTATCTTGTTGGAAACGATGTTGCTGATCGTCGCAATCTGCTTTTCTGAGCTGAGAATGTCACGGTAGGTCTCAACATCTCCCGCAGCTGCATCTTTTAACTCATTTTCCATCCAGGAATTAACAATTTCTTTACGAGCCGCAATAATCGGATTTTGAAGAGAGGCATCCTGTAAAACCATCAATGAACCGCCATAAGGTATTAAGCTCAGTTGAGGGTTCTGGTGATGACTGTCGCTTGCTGAGGCATCTGTGACGGTTGGGGGTCGATACCCCCGGGCCCCAATGGTATGAGCTGCCATCTGTACCGCAGTAGATATGAAGAGGTACAGGATTTGGCACTGACTAGTGACTATATGTATAGCTTCATCACTCGTCGGCATATCTGATTTCGAGGCCTCTTGTCAGGGGTGTCTGCTTTTGACCCACCCTTTTTGTGGTAGGTGAGCAAGGGTATCCGGTTTAATCCTCGAACGGCCTCTTTTCGAAAGCCCTTCTGAGACTATTGAGTATGGATATATAGAAGGAAGTCCGCTGTAAGTACTTAAAATTGATCTTTATAACTTTTTAAGAAAAAAAATAATGAGAGAAAAAGAAATGCCTCCTGTAGGTTACTTTACTGTTTGCTTCTAAACCTATCTAACAAACCTAGGCGCTACCAAGTGAATCGCAAGTAGTTGCAAGGTCAACTAATGATGCCTACACATCGTGCATGTCAAATGCATATCATGCACTGAAAAATAGATTCAGCCAGATACTGCAGAAAAATGATTCACTAACGAAGAATCAAAGGTCTTTGCGACGGCAACTCGATCAAGCTCAGCGAGAGAACACTAAGATTCGTAACGAGCGGCAGCGTTTGCAAGTGAACTACGATAAACTAGCCAAAGATATAGGAAGGATGTCAATGGAAAAGTCCCAGGTGTATGCGCAACTTGAACATGAAAGGTTCCAAAGAGAGCTTGGAGACCTCGTTCTCGATCAATACAAAGACGAGATTATAGAGCGCAATGAAGTAATTGAACGAGAGGTATTCAAGAAGGAGCTGAGCGACTTGCTCTTAGAGCAGTACCGCGGTGAGATCGAAGAGCAGAAGAAGGCTCTGAGGGAGAACGAGCTCCGCATTGCATCATGTCATCGTCAAATGTTTGCATTCAGCTCCCAAGTCTCGTATTGGAGGCAAAGGGTCAATTTGGGAGAGAACCAGATCTGCAAGCTGACTTCCGAGCTTGAGCATAGCAAAGGAGAAATGCATAGGCAAAACACATTGATCGCGAAGCTCGAGAAGGAGCGAAGTGAGGCTATGGACGGGTGTTCTTTTTTTCAGGCAGAGATCAGAAAGCTCAAAGCTACATACCACGAGCTGGAAATGCGGGTCGATGCATTGGGCGCCACGGATGTCACCGAGGCTGATGAGCCAAGAAAGAGACGTAACACGAAAAAAAGGCGCAGACGGCATACTAGCCAGTAGAATTGCGTTCTTTTGATAGTTCAGAGGTCTAATTTCATTCTTGCATTCGTCATATAGTACAACTTCAGTGAAAGGTAGTACACACAGGGATACTGTCTAGATTAAGTGGTAGGGTGCTGTAAGTCGACCCCCCGGCTAGCTGTGGGGCTTTGCACTCAACGGCTCAAGGGTGCCGAAAACAGCCCCCGTCAAAATCTATGGAAACTTGATATAGTCCACATTCATCTCTGTTCCCTGGGAATCGTGAAAGCAAAATGAAACCACCGAGGCCACCAACCCCTGGACTAGCTCTTCCTCACCGGGCAGAGATCAATTCATCTGACTCTCAGACACAAATCATGGACTTTTGGTCCAGGTTACATTCTCGAACACCAAGACTTGTCACGTCAATATTTCCTACAAACCTTCATTTCCTTCTTCTTACAGACGATGCTTGTTACCCAAAGCCATTCATTATTTCTCGAAGCTATGACATAGCTGCTCGGCAATGCCAGTCACAGGTTGAAACCATAGTGAGCCAATGCAACCTAAGCAATACCAAATTCCGCGACACAGACTTTGATATCGAAGGTGACTTTGCAACAAGCCAGCATAATTACCTCTTCGATCTCACGACATGC
>JABEEQ010001463.1:0-28914 GCA_014824365.1 Fusarium sp. NRRL 66894 | reverse complement strand
GGTTGTAGCCAGCCACCCCCCCGCTCCTCGGTTGCGAACTTGGATCAGACCACCATAATACAGACATATACATACAGAATTGTGGTCATTACGCGGTCTGGTTTGGATCAGAGGTCATCCGTACCTGGTTGGAGTGTTCCTGTCAAATGCCAAATCAATGGAACCATCTAGTTACAGTTATCATCTCCGTGCTGCTGGATCCGAAACAACCGGGCCACGGTACGAAGTCATAGCAAAGTGAAGAAGCTCGTGGTATCATCTAGTATCACGATGGCCGTGCCTCAGTCACCTGGCCGTTATTCCCAGTGTGCCCAGTGAGCTTCTCGACTTACGAGTGGTCCTTCTTTCGATGAGCCACCTGAACACCTGGGCTGGTCGAGCTGGGACACTTGACAAAACGGACCCTTGGCTTTTATGAGATAACGGATGACTATCGTTCTTCTCTCTACGGTTTAGAATGGACAAGAGCCTTGTGGAGTGGCCCGGATAGCCTAGTTTAAGAAGATCCAGATCTGACCGCTCACAATTGTTACAACAATGTGATTCGGCATCGCGCCAAACTGACAGAACTCGGAGAACGGTACTGACAAGGAAGATATAGACGCCTCAAACATGCACCCTTCCGCGCTTGACATGTGAGCGGTAGGGCTTGTCAAGCCAAGATGTCCAATAAAGGCTGGATGGGCAAGGTCTCAATATGCCGATCACTTTACAGAGCACGAATGCCCAAAGTACCACTTACAGTCGGTCCCCGTCCCCTTCCCGGACCTAATCCCAGCCCCGGTTTCCAGTCTCCTCCCCCCAGAGGAGTCCACCTATTTCCCAGGTCCAATTCCAGCTCAGGTTTCCCAGAAGCTGTCCCCAAGTCCCCCTTTGGGCGGTAAAGGCGGGGGCACTGGCCAATTCGATTGTCGAGTTAATGCAAACACAATCAGGGCGTCGACTTGAATCCACACATGGCTCCTCCATCATTCAGCATTGGCTTTCCCACGGCCACGGATTCAAACCAGCCACATCTTCCTATTGGAAGCCTAATAGTTCACGTGGGGAAGGGAAGAGAAGCTTGTCTTGCTTTGACACAACACCATCAGGTTGCCCTATGTTATTTTGACAAAACAGATCTCACCACATCCTACAACTAGGGCGAATGCGTGAGCACGCCAGAGTGTAGTCATCAAGGGCCTCGAAGCATAATACCGCTCAGGCCTCGGGACAACGTTGGATGTCCCCGTGACTAGTCACTCGACTCTTACAGCCTCAGGGGAAGAGGCGACAGACGGAGGAGGAGAAGGAAAGGGGCCGGAGGCCGAAGTACGAGAAAAGGGAAGACCACCACGAGGACAGGCAGCCGATAGTGCGGCTGAAGAGGGAACCTGTGAGTAAAGATGTGACGATCTGGGCAAATGTCACCCAACCCAGCATGTGCTCTGACGTTGACAATGGTGTGAAGCAGATACGCGGAGCGGCAGTGAAGAAGAAATTGAATGCCGTTAGTGGAAACAAAAGGCACGGCCACTCATTCGCTCATCATCTGAGAGAGAATTAAGGGCCGGAAAAGACATTCGATCCGTCACCTAATAGGTGACCGATTGTCTCGTGGTGCCGAGAAATCTCTTCGGTGGGGTGACATTTTATCTTGTGTTTGGTGGGAGCACGAGACTACCGTACAGCATCGCCCCTCCTGGACTGGAATAGGGCCCTCGATCTTCTAATTTGCTTGTTGGATGCGAATCGGCGTCCGTGGCGCTAGAACTATTGAGCAGGTTCTGGTGACGTCGAAGTCTGCGGCTTCAAATTGCTGTATAAGCAGTCGAGTCCCTTAAACCACCAACCTCCGTGGTGAAGTACGGTGCCGGCCACGGGCCCAAGCCGACTGAATCAACGGAAGTTGTTTATCAAGACGTTCACTGATCGAAGCTCGATCGCACTTCCACTCGACATCATACCCTGATCCTTAGATCACAAACGACGACCAGTTGCTATCAAAGTGGCAGCCAGAGCACGCCTGGTTGCATAGGCAAAAGCGATACCCGGCCCACTCCTCCAGACATCTAAACACAAGAGCCGGACGAACACTCAAGTGGCTACGCAGATCCAGACTTTGCTGCAGCCTCCGACTTCCAATCCCACCATGGCGGGGGATCATAACGAGGACCAGTCATTCTATGACTTTCTCATAGAAGAGCCAGAGGTATGTTAATTGGCGACGAGGCGACGAAGAAGAGTGTACTGCTGCCCCTTGTGCGATGTGAATTAAAGTTGAAGAGGTAAGTTTGGGCAGTTGGAGATGATCCTGTCGAGGTCAATGCTCAATAGCATGTCATGGTTGCAGCAGAGCAGCTGAGACATGTCAACACCACGCATCAGGCCAGTGGCTGAGTCTCGATCCAACTGGTGTCCGTCTCTATCCCGTCTCTTCCGAAGAATGACTCGAGCTATTGAATCATGGTTTGTTGTCGCGCCCTGGTATTCAATGGTACCACAAAAAAGTTCGTTTAGAAGAGGCCAATTTTCGCAAAAGTTGCCTCGTCGAACGAGACGCAATCAATTCAGTAGCTCAGGGGCAAAAGAACCGAGGGGAAAAGAGACGAAGCGAGTCGAGACCAGGAAGAGACGGTAGAGTGGCAATTTTGAGACAAAGAACAGGAGATGAAAGAGAAGAGTGAACAATTAGTGAAGATGGAATAAAGTCTAACGTTTGGCGTTTCTGTTGGAGCAGATGATAGCGCCGGTGCCACCCGGTCATTTCCCACATCAACAGCCCATTTCGTCGCCGAATCGAACCAGCCGCGATGCGCCGCCGCGGCCAGAACCGACCGAAATCGAGACCCACCACCACGCGAATCCAAACGCAAATCATCACTCGGGTCCGGTGACGTTACCGGGCCCGGTACTCGGAATGCAACTGCCGGGCACCGTTCCTGAATCGTCACGTGCACAATCACGCGCTCATCTTGAAATTGACCTTGATATCGACTTACACGCGCAGCAACATCCACACGGTTCACATCTTTCTCATGGTGCGCATCCCCAGACGCATGGAATTCATGGTCACGGCCATGGCCACGGAGCTCATTCAGCTCAGAGTTCGGCGGGCCTTCCACCCGCTGGGTTTGCAAGTCACATCCCTCCCGCTTCTTCTGGCCCAATGTCGATCGATTGGAACATGTACCATGTTCCTCCAAATTTACAGCTAAATCACCCTCAGTTTGATTTCGAGATCCCAGGACATATGGGTGTTGTTGGGCATTCGAATCATCTTTCACATGCGTCGACAGATCCGGCCTCGTTTTCGTACGGAAGTAATCTCGTTTCACCTTCAAGCATTCACCCGAATAGTGCCCACTTCGATACCGGCGTTCCAAGTCAATGGGACGATTCTATGAGCCATGATGCCAGCACTCCAAAAGTGCGGACCCCCGTTCATCATGTTGCCAGCAACCCTTGGGCCGAGATAGACGAACCTACAGGAGACAATAATGCGACACCTGCTTCTCGTCCACGAAAGACTCCTCGACCAAGACGGCAAAAGAAAGAGGCTCGCAAACTATCGGACGCTTCCCAGGGGGCTATGAGTAGCAGTACTGGTGGGACTGCACCTTCAATATCCGACGCTGCCAGTCCTAGTTCTGCGTCACAGAACAGTCGTGCCAGTATTGGCTCCAAATCGGCGTCCATGGCCTCGACAGCATCGACAGCATCCAGCCGTCAAAGCAAGCTCCGCAGTGCCTCTCGAACATCCAAAAACAGTCGAGATAAGCCCAACGATACTCCCGAAGACCGTCGAACCCGAGCTTCTCATAATCTCGTCGAAAAGCAATACCGAAATCGCCTTAATGCCCAATTCGAATCTCTCCTCAGTGCGCTGCCCGAACAAGCCCGTCACGGGGACAGTGGCAGCGGCAATGGAAATGACGATAACGAATCCGACCATGCGAATGATGCTGATAGACGTGTCAGTAAGGGCGAGGTGCTTGAAATGGCTCGGAAGCATATTCAAGCGCTAGAACGTGAAAGAAATCAACTCGAGCTCGAGAACCTTGAGCTTCAGGGCAACCTACGACAACTCAAAGAATCAAACTCCGAAAGCGCAACATCCTCGTCGGGCCAAGAGAATTCTGTCGAACCCGACACAAATAAGGATCACAAGAGGGAGAGGGATGATGATGATGAGAATGAGAATGAAGGCTCTTGACGAACGACAGTGGATAGGTATAGAGAGGCAAGAGTTGGACACTACATACGATTTCTTTGAGAATCGGGCTTCTCAAACGATATGTTCATGAACGACTATCTGTTTGATAAGTTTTGCATCTCTCATTCAACCCTGTCACACCCTCTTCTATATTCTTCTTTTGTTTGATTATCCTTTGGCTTGCTTCATTTGTTCGCACAGCATGTTTACCCCATGAAATTCGTTGGACGTGGACACTCTTTACCCATGCGCCTTATCACCAGATGCCCCATCGATATTTGTTTTCATGTTTTAGTCCTCAAGTTTTGGCAGATTCAAAAGGGGTGTGGCACTCAAACAGTATCACGAATAGAATAGAAGTGACTCTGTCCTTTCATATGTACTTGTTCTATATGATTGGTTGGCCTTGTGTGTTTGTTTTGATATTCCTTTTACATTCTCTCACTTAGACATGTATGTTTGTTTGTCCTTCTTACACCTCCTCACCTCATTACTCATACCATACTTTCTTTCAACTTACGACTCACATGACACAAAAGCCTCAACACCCCACAACAGATAGAGACATGGGTTTGACTTGATTGGACTGGACTGGACAGATGTTGCATGTTACATCATGTTGCCACGCTTTCTTACTTGAATATTCTTTGTCTACATTGACTGCGGAGCATTGGGATTCTACAAAGGGACTCTGCGGTTTAGTGTTGTATATTGAGCAAGCAATGGGGGAAGGGCAGAAGGAACAAAGACTTTAGAAAACGGGAATGGGAATGGGAATGGGATAGACATGACTTTTGGGCATGGGCTATATGACACTGGCTTCTCAGAGACATGTCTGCCTATAATCAAGTTCATGGAATAGACTTATGGTTGCGGTTTGAAATTCATTCCACAATTATGCATGGCAAGCATCTTCGGTTGACCTCCATAACTTGAGCGTACATTGGCTCTACCTTGAACAAACTAAACAAGAGTCGAACACTATCTTGGACAGCTAAATCAGCCGGTGTCATGAACAAGACGTTGACGTATATTCTTGGTTGCTGAATCGTCTTGCGTGGTATGAACCACTACATTCACTGCGACCCCTGACGGATAACATGCAAGGATTCATACGCTGACATCATCTCAAAGAATGCATGGTAATTTTGAGTTGTTCAATAATAGGTTGGTCACTTAGCATATGGAACTGCGGATGTTTGGTTGTTAAGCTTTTAACATTTTTTTAGTCATTTTTAGTATATATACAAAGAGCAAAAGTCTCAAAGTCAGCGCGCTTGGCAGAAATGCATTTTTGGCCGTGGTGCCGGTATGTTGTACAATATAGCTTACTGCTACGTGCCGCTGATTTTTGTCTAAAAGTTCATAAATCCATCACTCATCAGAACTGGAAATCTCGAGCCAGTTTGTTCCCAAAGGTCTCTCGTACAGAGTTGGACCTCATTCTCACCCATTGGCCGACCCCCCAGTGGCCGACTCCGAATAGCCATTGCAGTAAAGATAAAAAAATAAATAAAAACACACCCAATGCCTTGTTTAGCTTTTGAGTACCGCCCCCAATGCCCTGAACTGCTTTCTGCAGATCAAAAGTACGCCTGAAATGATATGGTTGCCGGAGGCTGAAGGTCAACGCCTGAAAGCCGGACCATAGGACCAAGTATAGAATGCCTTTCGTGGCGAAGCTCAAACCCGTACAAAAGAAATCCGACCATGGGTTAACATACCCAGGAGCACAGTGTCTTGTATAAAAGCAGTGCGAAAGCGACGTACGCCGTATGTGAGAGAGATGTGAAACGGAGATAAAAAGAAAGCTGCCCCAAGTGTTGAGGTCGAAAACAGGTAACAAATAACATGAAGCGATCAAATCATTTCAGATACGATCGCCATTGCCCTTGGCGTATGTACGGGGAAATAGGGCATATTGGCCCACAGGAGGGGCCTGAGTGCTTAGACTTGTTGTTCTAGCACGAGGACGTCGGGTCTTGGGAACCTCGACAGACTTAGTGTTGTTGGGGATATCATCCCTGACGATAGACTCGCTTGCATGGCTCTTGTGGTGAGGCTTCTTGGTGATAGGCACAGAGGGGAATGGTGTGAGCTCAGGGACTGTGTCCTTCTCGGTGGAGGCAGGAGGAGTAGTCTCTTCTTCGTCGCTATCATCGAGTGATTTGATGATCTGCGACTCGCGGATTGTGTTGTTTGACTCAACCCACTTGTTCAGTGACGTGCTGCTTGTGAGACGAGTCAGGTTAGTCCAGGTGGAGTTGGTAGAGACATGACGCTCTCCAGTAGAGTCAGAGAGGGATGTAGAGTTGGTAGCAGTAGTGGAAGTGCTTGCGCGCTGATGAGACATTTGAAGAGAGGTGTGACTGGCAGCGTTGCTGACATCCTCATAGGGGTGGTTGGGGTCAACAATACCATGAACCACATCATCCTCACCCGAATAGCTCTGTCTCTCGGTCTCGTTGAGGAGCATCTGTTGATGGTAGTCACCAGGAATGAGTAGCGAGGGAGACAAGGTGAAGCCATATGACTCCTTGAAGCTGGATGCTCGAGAGTCATTTCGACAATGACTAAGATTGGACGGTCGGTGGACCTTGTCACCACGAGGGAGTGAGAAGTTATTGGTCACAGCGACTCCCGTGCTTGGGGTGACGGCCTCGAAGGCACTCTCCGGCGAAGCCTGACTAGCTGGGCTTAGAGCCGGCATATCAAAACGGGACGCGGAAAGCATACCGGGAGACGACTCAGCGGTGCCAATGGTCGGTAGCTCCCTCAACTCATCGTCTTCAAACAAAGCCACTTGAACTCCAGGTGCCTGTTCTCGTCCACCTTCCAACGATGGTCTCTCCCACTCGTAATCGAAGTTGGCATCGGCCTCGTGTTCGTAACAGTAGTCGATGTCATCCTCCCAACTCTCTCTGATGGAATGAGCTTGGCCGTTGGAGTGTCCAGCACTGTGTTGGGCAGCATCATTCTCGAGAGTCTGGGATCCCCGAAGAAGAGGGACCGATTGGCTAGCACGAAGTGACGACCTGGTGCTGGTGATACTCTTTGGTGATCGTCCAATGTTTACCGTATGTTCTTCCTCCTCTGGCACATCTGGTAATGGTGGCTCATACGTTGCGGCTACGGGAAGTGGCCATGCTGCATCATCGGGGGTAGTAATCGCATGCGAGAATCGATGATCGTCTACTGGCAATACTGCCTGTTCAGGGGCCATGGCATACCCATGAGATGTTGCTGGAGGTCGCTCCATGATCTCACTAGGGCTGAAAGGTTGAGGGTGTCGGAACCCACCACTCGTCAGTGGACGATCAAACCTTGCCATTGCAAGCGCGTCACCATCTTGCAGGCTGGGTTGTCGGCTTGAGCCTCTTGGGGGTGGAATAGGGGCACCCAGAGTAGGAGAGTGAAGTGCCTCAAGCGGAGGAGGTCTTGGGGGTCGGACTGGCCGAGGTGGGCTGGTGCGGAGCTGCTCCTGGGATCGAGCATGCTTGATCAATCGGCGTGGAAGGTTAGAGGCTCTTGAACTACGGGGAGATACTTCGTGTTCGACAATGCGGTCTGTGTAGAAGTTGGGTTGGGGGTGCTCCTGTCCGGGAGTACGTGAGGCTGAGTTGGCTACCTGTTCGCGTGGAGTATGCGTCACATGTTGAAAGTTGAAAGGTCCAGATATCTGAAGCTTCTTCTGTAGGGCTGTCTCGTCGCGAGATGATTTCCGGCGAGCAAAGATAGTAGGCATGATGGCGTCCTTGAAGGTGGTCAAGGAAGTTTCGCTGCTCAATTCAGTCGAGTACAATGAACTTCCTGATGAGCTCTGGGCACTGCTCTCACGTCTCGAGCGTCCTGACTTGCTCGACTTTGCACGGCGATGAAAGATGTTCTTGCCCAATACTTGCACACTGTCGGGTCGGTCTCGAGAAGAAGAAGTTCCGCTAGTCGTAGATCGTTGGGACGAGTGCCGAGTGATGCTCATGTTTTCGAATCCTTGTTCCCATCCTCGCTCACTATTCACAAATGACGAAGACCCAGACGATACAGCCCGGTGACCTCGATTAAGGTGAGACGCATGTTTCATCTGCTTGCTCAATTGGCGAATTCTCTCGGGTGATGGAGGGCCCTCTATGGCTGGTACCAGGTATTCGTCCAGATCGATGGGTGAGTGTCGGGTGTGGGGAGATACATCGCGGTAACCATGAATATCGTTACTGGCATTGGCTTGAGCATTCTGGTTCGTATCGCGCCTGGAACGATCCGACTGGTATTCTGAGTAATAAGGCATTGTAGCAGCCCACATGATTACACAAGGCCTCCAAGAGGAGGGCGACGTCGGAGCGTGCCCTGTAGGTAAACAATGCCTGGCGAAACTGGCCTATTCCACAAATTCTTGTTGTTGACTTAGACCAGGCAGGGCAAGCAAATAAAGTAAGGAATGGAATAAGTGAGACCTAAAAGAGAGACTTGGTGTAGGGCAGATCAGATGCCACAAGGTTTCAAACATGTATCGAAATGAGGGGTGGGAAAGGTCATCGAGAGATCAAACAACAAAATTATAAGAATGAGGATGCAATGTACATATAAGTTAACAAGATGAGCAAGAGATTGATGCAATCTTGGGGCAAGGCAACTTGTACCCTCCCAAAGATTAGACAGGCCCTAGGAACTGGGGCTAAGGGAGACTAGGGCGGTGGTAAGGGGGGACCTTCGACAGGGCTTCGAGTGAGTTGGGTTGGGCTGTCCCTGGCCCGTCTCGACGGACACAAGCCCCGGGAATCTGGGGGGGTTTTCCTTCTCTGCAAGGCCCAGTCTGGCCGGGATAGTCCAGGTAGGATATATGCAAGGATGTATCGATCAGGCAGACTTGAGTGTTGGTACCACAATGCGTACTGTGCGAGTCTGAGTGCGAGTGCATTTCCGTAACCGTAACCTCAGACGATGCTGGACTCGTCGTAAGGCGACATGAGGTCCGTGGTGGTGCCATGGACGCCCTAACTGCCTGCCCAGACAGAGACCAAGTGGGTGCTTGATGTTTGACCATCAGTGAGTGTTAGCTTGTATGTCAGGTTAAGACAAGAGGAAACGACGCAAGCAGTTACACAGACACGACGAAACGCGGTCAAGCAGAGAATGAAGAGGTCCAAACAGTCAGAAGTGACCTGCAAACTTTTCACATCCACAGAAGCAACTATGAACAAGTGGATGTTGACATAACGATGCGATGGGTCGTTATGCGTGCGTCAATGTGCAGGTTTTTGCTTTCTCAGCAGCTTGAAACAACGACAAGAGCTCAAAGCCAAAGCAAAAAAAGAAAGAAGGAAAAGTCGGTCTCTGCAGTTGGGTTAGTTGGTAATGACAGCAGCAACAAGCCGTGGAATCTGGGCTCTGTTTCTTTCTCGGCTGTGCGTCGTTCAATACACGATATCTTGCGATTCAACTGAGCTCGTGCCAGATAATGACATTGGGTTCCGGCGCCCGGTTTGATAGACTTTCTGTCTTCAAAATTTACTAGCAAAGCTTCTGAGTGAAACACAACTGACAGACCGCGTCAAGCCTGCTGGCCTCAGTGCGATACTTCGACAGAGCACTAAAGCCTGTTCCCTGTTAGCTCTGCTCTATGTCAGTAGCTTTTTTGGGAGCCAGCTCCATGAGCAATGCAGGAACGAAGTCATAGCCACTCCGCTTGGTCAGGATGACGAATGAACCCACGGAGCAGGTTACGTCCTTGGCCATTGACGTCGTGGGGAGTTCTGGAGACTGGAGGTGACATGAACACAGTGAGCCGGCCCAGTCAAGTTAGTATTCAGACTCTTTGATCAAACGATATGTTATCTAGACCCTGTAGAAATGGACATGAACAGAGTGTAACTGGGGGATCCTTTCATTCAAAATCGGAGGGATCTAATGAAAGTTTGAAATTACTTACCGAGACCTTGACATGGCAACACTTCACAGAAGACATGCAATAGACCCAGAAGAGAGGGGATCGGTGAAAACTGCAGGGGTCTTCTCACCCAGCCCTTCTACCCCACTGCATTTCCATCCGTATATTCGGAGCCCTTGGGACACTCGCTTCGTGCTTCCCCATGCATAGCTTCATGGTTCTCTTCATTCTCATTTACGCTGTGCCGTTTCCATGCCTTCGACTAACCCATCGTCTGCGAGACTTGCAATCTCAAGGATGCCACAGCAGCTGCGTGTTCATTCACGCACCATGCTATCGTTTTGGCTTGTTTGAGAGGACTGAATTTGAGAGCAGGGCAACAGATGACGCGCTAGCTCAAGACCCTTTTTGCGGGTCATCAGAAGAAACGCGTCCGGCGTTGCAAGCTCTGGAAGCCCACTAAACATCTTGTGGTTCGTTTTAGCGTCGGGGATGGCGAGGATGATACAGACCGTGGCCAAGGTTGAGCAATGACCACATCTGCAGATTACTTCATCTTCTCCTAGTTTAAGGAGATTCCTTGCTGTGGAGGATGACCACTGGTGGTTTTGAACAAGATCTAGCTAAAGGCATGGTTCAAGCATGTCTATCATAATCAGCCCAGAAAACACGTGGGATCTGGACGATGAGGTCTGCTTTGAAACGCGTGCAATGCCTTCCCGTAATCATAGACCAGATAACGATTGGCGATGCAGCCATTATTTCAGATTGAAAGCTTGCTCTCCAAGCCATGAAATCCATTGAGTTGCTTGAGTCAAAAGCTATTGATAGGAGGAGATTGCTGGTTCATTTCATTTCATTGGATGCGCCATAGTGTTGCCAAGACCAGTCTTGATATTGATGAACTACATTCTCATTTCTCTGTTGGAAGGGACGGCAGAACACTTATGGACTGTTTTTAGACGCCTATGAATAGGGAACAAGATTTTCTCATGTCGTAGAACTCTCACCTAACCCCACGAGAGATAAGGCCCGATGGAGAGAGAATCAGAAGTCTAGGAGCTAAGCAAGGCCGAGCTAGACTGGCTGTTGCAGCACACAGACGGCGTGGCACCCAGCCTGAGCATTGAGGTGAGCTTTGTGCACAAATGGCACCGACGCCTACAATAGTAAAACAGCAATAACAACAAGAACGGGAACCAGCGGTTGCTCAGGCGTCTTGGTTCTGCCCTGACCCGCTGCGCTGGGACGGGCTGTGGGACGACGGACGCGTGGTGGGCTTTGCAAGACACTGCGCCGTCCAAGAATCCGGGTTTGAAAAAGGAAGATCGGCTCGTGGATGACGCGGAAGGGCAGCCGGATGAGCGAATATGATGAGACAAAAAGCTTGATGCCGATGCGACGAAACAGACGCGGTGAATCTTTTTCTGGGACATTGCCGCGACCTTGTTGGCTCTTCCCAGGCCTGCGAGTTAGTGTTCCAGTCTGGGAGGGGGAACCAGGGCCCTGCAGTAACGTGCAGTAGCGCCAGGGCCAGTATTCCTTTACCCTTCGTGGTTAGCGGTCAGGGGTAGGAGTGCCGGGCCCTTGAGCGAACACACACTGAGGCCATCAAGAACGTGCGTGTAACAGAACTCAGCTGGGGTTCGGGAGAGCTTTGATTTCCAACTCCTACTTGAATCGCGCGTTGATGCGTAGGGGACGATATGGCCCCCTCTGTCTCGATTAACTCATCATGGGCCCAGGAACTGATCACGCTGATGACCCAAGTGGCATCTTGCCCCTGTTCCGAGCTCCACAAGAAGCTGCGCCAGTTGTTGAGCTAAGGAAGACGTACAGAGCGTACTGGGCAACGGCATACGGATGTTTGCCGCCACTGATCCTGGGGCTGCAGGAGCTGCTTTGGGGGCTTGATGACCCGAGACGCTAAGGCTGGGCTTGGGTATCTTTGAGACTGTTAGATGCTGTTAGACGGAGGCCAGGTGGCGCCAGAAGCCGCGATGGAACCTTCGATTCTCAACGTCGTCACGATATGGTTTTGCCGTTGAAAGTCAATATGCAGATTATGATCAGAATGGCGCGATAATCGAAACGACGAAGTGAATTTATTGACGATGAAGGGAATGTCGAGAAAATATTGGCGAGATGCAATAGCTCGGGTGCTGATAAAGTTGCCCATGCCCAGGTTCTTCCCGTCCATGAGATGCCGAACCTGCACCTTCCCTTCCCTCCATTATACCACTCACCTCAACTCCCTTGCACTACCTACCCTACGGGTTTCCGATTGATGGAGGCAAATAGTTAAATATATTAATTAACTACCTTACCTGACTATTCAAGAAGGTGCGTTTGAGCTTATCTCTCATTAAAGCTACCGACCACCCTGTCAGTGAGATATCTAATAGGGCAGTCATGTCTCGTTATACGCGGATGGTCCCGATCTTTTGACTCCGGGTACACTTTTCCATGCGCATACGATAATTCCTCACGGACCCCAAAAGCCCCTTGAATGTACCTGGCAATTGCGTGAAAGCTGCATCTCAGCATGAGGTAAGCAACCAGGTCAGTACAAGTATAGTGATTGGTCACGAGAGTTGAAATCACCAGTCACACTCTAACCTATTGCCAGGTAGGCAATTAAACTGCGCCGTATTCCTTCATGCTTCGATGGAGAATTTTGGGGAATTCATCTTGACATGCACCGGATAATCGGAGCAGATTAACGCCACTGACACAAGCAATTGCTTCATTTTAGCCGATGGCTGTCAGGAACGGTGGCAGGATCAGGAACAGGCACAGAACATCTGTCTGCTTACCCTCCACTAACAAGTCAAACCGATGCCTTACCTAACAAGGTAGGTTCTTCCAGTGATCGTTGGTGAGATTGACGAATTCGCTCACTGGCAGGCGGGAGCTTTACTGCTTTAGCTATTTCTTACATTCAACCTGGCAGACCAGGGACCTGGAATTTGTTGACAACGGCGTCATGGATGTCAAGCATTCGGAATGACAGAATCTGCAGCGCGGGGGAGATTGAGGTCTTTTCTTTGATCATGATCATCGACCTACCGCACTTGGTTAAAATCTACATGAGTCCCATAGATTAAGTACACCGATGAGGAGACGTGCTTCTAAAGGAATACGTCCCCGGTGAACTTTCATGCTGTTAGTTGTTGTTGATGGAGATACCTACCTGATGCAGTAACACGACATCTTGCTTATGCTCTTGAATCTCCTGATACTGAGGGTTCCCATATTAACAGTCCATCCTGAATACTACATACATACTAGGTCTTTGCTTTTGAACAAGTATTCCTTCATTGTCCAAAGAGGAAATGCTTGCTTGGTTTGCCGACTGTGCTGCACCTGTCAATCAGTAAAGCAGCCAATCGGCGGAGAAAGGGCCGCGATGGGCCGCCGACGACGCCTTCATCACTTGCAGTCTTACACCCGACCCTTGCCCTGTTCTGCCCTGCGGAAGCTCGCGCGCGGTGCCTTTTTACGGCATCGGAAGCCCTTGCAACAACCTTTACTGAACCAACCAAACCATAGAACATTGCGGATACCCTCCCTCACCCGTTTACAACGGCCACCCACAGACTTGGGCTCAAGCCTGGGTTCAAGATGAATGCTGTACTGACTGGCTGGACGCTGCTGTACCGCACACGAGCATACGGTACATCAGCGCGGGTATGCGCATGTTGCAGCTCCAAGGCCCGAATTCATCCATTCTCTCAGAGCCAACGCCTACACTTACAACGGCTAGACAGACAGACAGACACAAAGTCAACTTAGCTGCTGCACATATGCGACCACGGAATGTACGACGTCGAAATTCATGCAACCCCCGGACTGTAAAATAAGTCGGTGTGACTATCTCTGTCGACCATGCGCATGCCTGCGTGTGAATCCTCGGTCCTTGCAGCTGAAAACGCAGTCAACCTTGGGACGCAGGCAGGTAAGGGCGGCTCATTGATGTTTTTTCCCTCTTCTTCTGAGGGATGCTATTAGGGTTCGTACTATGGATATCGATACGACAGAACACGACTCCGGTGTACGTGGAAGCGGATACAACATGCAGAACAGTGGAACAATACATATGTAGGTACGGATACAGAGGACCTCAAGGGAAACAAGCATCAACCCTTCACTGGCAAACCTTGATACAGTGTGACATCTCCAGCCTCTGCCTGCGGTAGGGAATAGGTAGACAGACTGTACGGAGGTATTATCACCGATCTCTTCGTGGGGATCGGGAACCCAAGCTCACTCACCCACCCGATACCGATCACCCAGTTCTTTCCACAAGAGTTGGTTCGGATGTTGAGCCTCTCAACCCTTGCATTCCGGGTCTAGGCATTGATATTCAGTGGAGGATTCACTGGAGAGTTCTGTTTTTCCTGGCCTGCCCGTCGTCTCCTCGGCCCTCTGGCCCTTCCTTCCCGCCGCTAAAGAGGCCTGTCAGTTGTTGGTTGTTGGAGGTTTAGCGCCGGGGAATCAATTCTCGTCCTCCGTCGCTGAGTCTATCGGCCTCATTTGTTTCTTCCTTAGGTTCCTTCAATGTGTTTACTGCATCTTATGTTGGTCAATTCAATTGCCGCACTTGAAAGCAACTGTCACATTATCTTGGCAATGCATCTTTACAAGCCAATTCTGCAAGGAAGACGATCTTGTCAACTCTGGATACTTGGGCGCCCTGTACCCAACAGCTCAATTTGTAGTAACTTTGCTAGTCTGTAGCTGTCTGTTCCCTGAACTCAAAGTGCCACGTCCCAAAAATTCAAGGACAGGGATCTCGTTTACTTCCCTGGTCCTCCAAGTCCAAGATAATGGGATCTGGGCCTTGAAAACAGGCCAGTCTAACTGTCTATGCTGCATGGCATCAGAGCTACCTACCTGTCGGTAAATGAACAATCAGTCTCTTGGGTCGCCCATCCATGAATGCCTGTAACTATGTCGCAGTCCCAATTTAGAGCTCCTTGCAGAGTGCAGACAGATATCAGACAGCTAACCATTCGCTAACAAACTCAATTCCGAGGTTGCGCAAGACGTTGGAGACGGACACATGCTATCCCTCGCTCTTCTGCTCCCTCCTGGCAGCGCAGCCTAACGTTCATGGTTCACAAGCTCGGAAGCACTACGACTTAGCTTAGCTTGCGAGTAACCTACAGGGCCACAAGAGCTGATCGTATCCTAATTGGGGTCTTGTAGCCTCGGAGAATACAACACCTCCCCTGTCAGGCTAAACGGGAAAGGGGCCTTTTCTTCTCGTGGCTTGGTCTTAATGTTTGACACTTTTGCAACTTACAAGACACCATTCGGCGAATATCCGCCTGTTTGTATTACGCATAGTTACACGAACTACCTCTACCAGACCTACCAACCCATTATACCTACTAGCTACTACCTATACTCACCTACATATGAGATAGGTGCTACGGCTGCATGCATAGATGCGTTGAATATACATCGTTCTCGGGCACTTGCTCCGCTACCGTTCCTCCTCAAGACCCCTTAGCGAAGCTGAAGCAGGGTACCATGATAGCACAGTGCCTAATCTTATGATCTTTTTCAATGCGACGCGAGAAGCGAGTTCTAATGTTTCAGCCAATTACGGCACTTGCCACATTTCCATCACGATCGACAAGAACAACATCCGACTGTTTCGTTTCAGGACTAGGCGTCCAGTCGCTAACTCACTGAATCCCAAGCTTAAAGACACCAAGATAAGAGACGGGAGAGAAGAGACGCCCCCCTGCCATTGATCACCCCGAGGCTACCAAATCCCCCTGTCCAGCTCCGGTTCAGGCGTGTAACTCCAAGGCGAGCGAATATCCATTGGATTCTAAACATGGAAGCAATACAATGCTGCTAAACATATGCTATCCCAGAAACTGAGCTAATCTCATCACCCCCTACTCTAAGACCCAAACGCCAACGCTAGAAGCCTGGACAACGAAATGACTCCGGCGCCAGTAAGAAGAGTAATGTGCTAACCAAGGCCTGCTCGCAAAGTGTATGTGTTTGCATAAACATGATTATGATATTAGATGCTCCGCGTATTATACTTCTCGGCAATCCCCTTGACGATCCATCCGATCTTGACCTGGGGTAGCTCCTCCTGTTGTCACATCTTCGACGTCGCTCGCGAAATAGCCATCATGGCGCTTCTTGCGCCGGACGCCAAAAAAATCACCTAGTGTATCACTAACACTACGTGACCGCCGACGCACCAGATCGTCCTCGCCTGCAGGCCCCTCAGCCTCGTCTAAGGCACTAGGAAGATTTTCCACTGATACTGGGGCTGCTGATTGTGCGGGGAGCGTGTTCGACCGGGAGTTGTTCTCGGGATCAGCATTCTCATCGTCTTCGTTAAAAAACAGCCCGGCACGGATGGTGGAGCGTATACGACGCATCGAGGACTGGCGCACACTCGGGTCGTCAGACGCGCGCAGAAAGGCGTCCTTGACTACAGCTGTTACTGTCGACGATAGAGGAGACGGGGAGATGAAGGTCCTGGATCGGTTCCCAGTACCACTGGGTTTCGAAGGACTAGCCTGAGGCCGTGAAAGAGGCGAGCCATCACCAGCTAGAGTATCTCTCATCGGTGTTGTTGGGTGTGAGGCAAACGCCGCTGAGCCCGCAGCCCCTGGTGGCGCAAGAACAGAATCCGTAGAGTACGCCCTAACGCCTCTTCCCGGTGGCGTTGACGGTCCTCCAAAATCGTTCCAAGGGAAACCAGAAGTCATAGTCTCCTGGCCTGGGGACATCTGAGAACTCAAAGCCTTAGCTGATGGAAGATTGTTGTCCTGATGTGGTGTAACCGCCGCTACCAAGGCTCTCTGTCCATCAGGATAGTTAAGACCTAACAGGTGGCTGGGCCGTCGTGATTGTGACTTGGGGGTAGAAAACCCCTGGCCATCTTGGTAGGACGCGGTACCATTCCCATCCTGGTTTGCAAGACCTATAGTATCCTCAAAATCATCGTCCTCGGACAAGACTTCGTCGTCATCATGGCTTTGCTCACGGCCGCTGGTAATGAGAAAGACGCCGAAGAAGGTAAGGAGACAACCTCCTACAAACTTGGCCGCCTGTTCCGCATTCGATCGTTCGAAATCGCGGTAAAGGACGGCGCTTCCAATAATCACACACAGCGTGAACATTACGAATTGGATCGGTATGACCTGGGTCGAATCGAAACGTTGTAGCGCTTTGTTGACGTAGCGAATCTGCATGACAGCCGTCCCAAGTAGAATAACGACGAGAACGTAAGTGACAGGAGTTGTAAAAGCACGCCAAAGGGTGGAAGACAACATCGATGAAACACCTTTTGTCGCAAGGGCAGTGTAGCCGCCTAGATTCACAGTCAGTGTCTGTAGAGTGAGCTTCTATCCCGTGTCACATACCAAACAAACCAACAAGTCCCAGGTCGATAAGAATCGTTCGTCTTCCGTACCTGGGACTTGCCCACATCAGGACCAGGATAAGAAATATGGTCACGGCAAGGTATATCTCAAAAGCCAATGTAGTGATCGCGTCCCATACGTCATGAGGGTTCAGCTTGGTCTCCTCTTGCTTTGCACTCAGAACAACAGTAACAACACCACCCACAGCAATGACCACACCCCAGAAATCGCGTTGTCGGAACTTTTCGTGGAACATGGCGGGCGCAATGATGCAGTTCGATATCAAGGCGACGACTCCAAGAGGAGAGACAATCGAAGCGGGGGCGAAGCCATATGCGAGAAAGTTGCCCATCTCGCCAAGAGTAATAAGAACTTGACCCAGCCACCAGTACGGAGATTTGAGATATGATGAAGACGTATCGTCCTCTTTGCTATCGGTGCTCTCCGATGCCTCAGAATGACAAGACCCGGTCAGTGGATCAGTTTCACGGCTCTCGTCCATGCGATTTCCCTCATCTGTGCTTGTTCCGTGACCATTTTGATACCCAGCTCCATTGCTACCTCCCCCAATGGTGCCGTATGAGCCACCATGATCTCCAGGATGAGGGTGCTTCAATGCTTCTTTCGCCCTTTTCCGGTTCCTACTCCGTTGCTTGTGAAGTCGAATATGTGCGTATCTCTGAACATTCAGCGCAAGAGCAATAAGTACGTTGCCCACAATGGCTGTGACGATACCGATAAGTGAGGACCACTCCTGTATTTTATCGCCGGGTTTGCCGGAATCGCCGTGATGAGAGGAGTTATTGGAGGCGCCTTGCGCCCAAGAATCGACCACCATTGATGGCCATGGCGGTTCGACACTGGCCTGCCGCATCGTCGGGCGCGGGAGAGATGTACGACAGTTTCTGAAGAAATTCGCGACGGTCGATAACAAAAATTAGGGCGTAATAATTAGACAACGTCGGAAAATTCGGAGGATCGGTCACCGGGAACGGACAATAAGATGACCGAGCTTGGACGGATAAAGCGTGATTGACGTCGTGGTGGAGGAATCGATAGTGTCGGTTTGGTAGTAAGTAATTAAGAGTATCATGGGGGCAGCGGATGGTCAGTAGCAAGCTGCGTCGTGCAATACATGGCCAGCCGTCGCAGACGGAGGAGATGACGATAATACTGATGATGATGGCGATGAGTTTTAGGAAGAATTCACCAAAGAAACAGAAGAATAATGTCTCAAAAAGACAAGACTGAATCTTGCCTTGAGAGAGTGTCTAGGTGATGTATGCCCGCGGTTGGCACGGCCTTGGCGAGTCCCAGGATCCAATGTCATCTCGCATTTTTAGGCGAGGCAGGAAGCAGAAAGTGAGGTGTCAAAGCGGAGCCCAGTCTCTGGCTCAGGGTCTTGTCGCTGGAATGGACCAATAGAATTAAAGATCAACTGTAAGCCACTGGTTCGATGCCCGTTGTTGCCCGCTACCCCCACTAGCGTTGGACTTTGCCGTCATAACTCGTAACGGGAGCTTTCCATTGTCACATGGTTTTCTCAATTCAATTCAATTCTGGAACCACGACGAACGTTGCATTAATTCTGGCACTTTCTCTCAGAGTTCCTTACTATAATTCATTTACTTAATAAACCTCAATCTACGTGGCCTTCTAAAAAGCGCATCTCAGCAAAGACATCTTCCGACGTTTCTGATATCACACGGGAACCGGGTTGCGAACAGAAGCTACCTTAACATAAACGACTGGGCTCTAACTTGTTTGAGTCTCAACTGCATCACAACTCACTACACACTACACACAACACACAAACATATCCACTATGTTGGGACCTTTGGATCTTGGCTTCGCCTGGCCATCTGAACAGAGCATGGCCTCCATTGCCTTCTCCTCTTATTCTCCGCTGGCCCTTCGCGATATGCCCCAGCCTAGACCAAACGATGCACCCTCCGACATAGACACTTCCATCTTCACATTCGAAGACGCCTTTGAGGATCTCCTTGCTGAATCACAAGGAAAAGAGCTACCAGATATTAGATCCCGATATGAGCAACGGAAACTCCTCCGATCTATGTACCCAAATGGTGAGCCTGGATACTTCTGGCTGCACAGGTTGAGATCGCAGGGCCTTTTGGAAGATTCTGGATCCGCCAAGCTTATAAAATCACTTGCGAACAATAATTGGGACAAATTACACGAAGAACTAGATCGTAGGGCTCAAGAAGTATGGCGCGCTGCTTTTGGCGAGGATGACGACGAGAACGACACCTGGGGAGAGACCAAGCGAGATTATGCCCTGAGCAGTGAAGAACGCAATGAAGAGAGAAGTCGTTTGAATAGAGAAAACCCACCTGAGCATGACATTGAGGATCTTCGTGCAGAGCTTCATGGTCACCGCAACCTGCACCGAGGACCTAACGATTTTGACGAACTATTCTCCGCCATTCAGTCATCCTTTGCTAGCGACCAATCGCCCTGGGATTCGTTTATGAAACTAATTACTGAGGACCATCCTACGGCACCTTCGAACAGAGAAGAGAAGCAGCTGCAGAAACCTGGAAGTGATGAGAAGCAGGTCGTTACTAAGGACGAATACGTTGATCGATTTGGCTACCTACACACAAAGACGTTGGTCAAGACACTGGATGAGAACGGCAATGAGATTGGAAGCCACAGCCATTATACTGTTCGACCGGCTCCAAAGGAGAATGAACCTGCACAGATCGAGGATAAGGATAAAGAAGGTCAGGAGTCTGGCATCAAGGTGGATGGAAGTGCAGAAGCAAAGACTGGCTGGTTCTGGAAATAAGGGCTTTGCGTCACAAACGAAATGGAGAAGTTGAATTTGGACTCTGTCCCAGCTCAATGATGTATGATTTGGAAAATGTAATATTATAATGACAAAAGAAGTTTCGACATCATGTACTTCAAGTTAACCGAAAGATATGCTGATCTCTAATTGCAATACACCCCTAACCGTGGAATGTCCGTTGTAAACACTTTTAAGTAGATAGGCATCAAAACTCTGGCACTCATTTCTTTCCCCGGCTAAGAGCCTTCTTCTTGCGCATCACCCTGGTCCGCGCAATCAACCTATGCTTCATATCAGCATCCGACTCTGGCTTCCGGCCACCCTCTTCCTCGGACTGCTTGCTGCCTCTTTCCTTGCCACCCTTATGAACCTTATGAGCCCTATCACCTCTATCACCTCTGTCACCTCTATCACCCCTATCACCCTTGCGTCCGCGCTTCTTGTCATTCTTGGTGTGTTGAGCATTTGTCTTGGGCTGAGCCTCAGCCTTTGCAGCCTTGTTATGCTCTGGGTTGAGTTGTCGAGACCTCTCCTCGTTGGCACGTCGTCGCTGAATAACTTGAGCGTTCTCGATAGCAAACTCAACGACCAGCCTCTGCTTCTTGCCAGCTTCGTTCTCGAGCTGATGACCATTGAGGTAACGCAGTCCCATCAGCGCCCAATGGTGTGAGGTGTACTCGATGAAACCATAACCACGACTCTTACCACCGTCCTTCTCTTGCATCTTTTGTCCCTGTCCACTCTCGAACACAATTTTTGCTTGTCGAATGATACCCTTGCCCTTGGCCTTGCGCTCATGCTCTTTCTCCCTAGCATCCTTCCCATCTCGTGCATTCTCTTCCTTTGATAGTGGTTGTCGGCGACCTGCCTTGACGTCCTTTGCAAACTCGACGACAGCCTTTCGCGCAAGCTCCTTGAGATCCTTCGAGTCCATGTTTCGGGGAATGTTGCGCAGAGCTAGTCGAGTCAGACTCAAGTGCAGACTGGGGTTACCCTGCACAAGCTTCTTTCGTTGAGCGGCACTGGCTTGTCGCACCTGCATCTCTGAAAGTGTCATGAGGTTGAATAGAGGTGAGCTTCGGTCGATCACACCCTCATTCAGCAGGAAGAGCTTGCGCTTATCCTTCTCGTTACGCTTGGCGAGGGAGCTGTCAGCGAGGTTGGTTGCCTCTTGCTTGTTGACTGCCTGTGCAACCTGGAGAAGACGTCCATCGAGTGTGTACTTGCCATCAGGATCAGCACTCTCATCTTGGAGAATCGAGTTCTTGGCCGCTGCCACAGATGGCTGGGGGCGAGGAGCACCTTTGATGCAGCTTTTGGCGTCGTCGACGTCGTAGAAGCAGACGAAACCGGTACCTGCGGGTTTCTCTGTGACCTTGTCCATGACCACTCGGGCGTATCGGACCTTGCCAAAGTGATCAAAGAAATCCTTGAGTTGCTCATCTGTGGTCGTAAATGGTAGGTTGCGAATAAAGACAGTTGAAGTGTTGTCTGTCATCCTCTTCGGAGTCAGGCTCTGCACCTCCTTCTCAGCCTCCTTGTCGGCTTCATCATCTTCGTCGTCCTCTTCGTCATCATCCTCCTCATCCTCGAGGTTCTCCATATGATTCTTGAAGAAGTTCTTCAGATCAGCATCCAATTGATCATCTCTGTTAACCTCTGCGCCACCCTTCTCTTCATCCTCATCATCGCTTCCCTCTGAAGACGTTTGGTCGTCCTCGTCTTCCTCATCGTCTTGTTGCTTCTTTTGTTCCTTCTTAGGCTTAGCCTCCTCCTTTGGTTGTTGCTTCTCCCAAGTATCCTTGTCAACAGCCCAGTCAACAGCCAGAGTTCTTCCGTCAATCTCCTTGCCGTTGATAGCTTCCAGCGCGCGTTCCGCGTTCGGTCTTCCTCTGAGGGTAACGAAGCCGAATCCTTTGAGCTTGCCCTTGTCTTGAGGCAGATCGGCAAACTTGACTTTTCCAAAGCTTCTGAAAAGATGGCTCAATTGTTCTGATGTCTTAATGCTCCAAGGCAAGTTGCGCACAATGAGCTTTGGGGGTCGCTGAAGCTCCTCCTTGCGAACTTTGTGAGCAGGTAATTCGCCGGTGGTATTGTTTCTTTGTCTTGGCTCAGCAACATCAATGCGGATTCGGCGTCCGTTCCAGTCTTGGTTGTTCAGAGCTTTCTTGGCCTCTGCAGCATCCTCAGCATCGGCCAGTGTTACAAAACCGTAGCCTCTTGACTCCTTGGTCTTTTGGTCGACAACAACAGTAGCGTGCTTCACTGGGTAATGCTGAGAGAAGAAATCCGTAAGACTTTCGCTCGTAACACCGGGAGGTAGCGATCGAACGAAGAGCGATCGTCGTTCTTCGACTCGGGCTCTCTTGGAGGCCTTTACTGCCCCATTATCGCGATCTTCGAAAGAAGCGGGATAGAGCTCCTCTGCCTCAGTATGAGGACGCTTTCGGTCGTTCTTTGATGCACCCATGTTTGCTGTATGATTGTGCAAAATGATTATGTCTAATAAAGTAGAATGGCTTTGCGACCAGAGCGAAAAAAAAAAGTTCGATAAGGTCTTATCGATGGAAAGTCTTCGGGAGGTACGTACCAGACCTGCCGTTCCATTAAAGTGGAGCAACGAAGCCCCTCAGTCCCTCATTGAGACTAAGCCGTAAAGGGAATACTGGTAAACAAACAATGCGAAACCTCCTTGGGCAACTATCAACATTGCTCTCTAAACAACAGTCAATGGACTAAAACGACACACGAAAAATGCCTGCAAGAACTACCGCCCGTTCGTCGAGGACCTCAGCTGCGCGAAGCTCCGCCGCATCTCGTACCTCGCCAGTTGCCGAACCAGTTGATACCCCTGATAATGCTTTGCGAACCAAAGTATGTGCTGTCTTTCGTGATGCACAGAGAACTACGGCGACACACCGAAAGCTTGTTGTGAATCTACGAAAGATCCAGGAGTCTTGCGCTTACGAGCCAACGAATCCCGACCAATCTCGTGCAGATGAATTTGACGAGGACGCTTTTAATCGCGAATTTATACGTTGCGTTAGCAAAATCATGCCAATCAAGAAGTCGGAGAGTGTTGGAGAAAAGTCAATTAAATTCACCGGCCTATTCCTGCAGCACGCAAGTGCAAAAGACAATGAACTTCTGGGAGAGATCGACCAAGATGCGAGTGTCATGCCAGAGACTCCAAGCACTCGACTAACCTCACAACTTCTCGAAGCCATTCTTCCTCTTCTGACCGCCAAGGACAAGGTTGTCCGCTTCAGGTCGACACAGCTCATCTCTCACATCATCAACTCACTCGACGCGATAGACGACGATCTCTTCCAGAAACTGCGCCATGGGCTACTCAAAAGGGTCCGCGACAAGGAGGCCATGGTCCGCTCTCAAGCGGTGCTGGGCCTTGGTCGTCTTGCAGGAAATCAGACGGAGGGTTGCACCAACTCAGATGATAGCGACGATGATGATACAGGACTGCTCGAGAAGCTGTTGGAAGTCCTACAGAACGACCCGAATGCTGATGTGCGGAGGTCGCTCCTCGTCAACCTTCCCATCTTACCCGAGACGTTGTCAGTCCTTCTTGAGCGCGCGCGTGATCAGGATGCAGCAACTCGAAGAGCTGTTTATTCCAGACTACTCCCTGCCCTAGGTGATTTCCGTCACTTGTCTGTCAAAATGCGAGAGAAGCTCCTTCGTTGGGGTATTCGTGACAGAGACGAGAACGTCCGAAAAGCTGCAAGTAGACTGTTCCGCGAGCGATGGATTGAGGATTGCGCGGGTGCACCCCCTCAAGAGGACGGCGTGCCTGCGGAACCAGCACCTCCCAACTTTGACGGCCTCTTTGAACTGCTAGAGCGAATTGACGTGGTCAACACTGGCGTTGAGAACGGCGTTGCACTAGAGGCCATGAAAGGCTTCTGGGAGGGGCGCCCGGACTACCGTGAAACGGTTGAGTTTAACGACAACTTCTGGGAGACACTATCTGCTGAGTCTGTCTTCATGGCCAGGAGTTTTAATGATTTCTGCCGCCTTGAAGGCGATGGCAAATACCTGAACCTCTTGGAAGAGAAACTCCCTGAGGTCACCAAGCTCGCTTTCTTCTTAGAACGATACCTTCACGTTCTAACTGCTGCCGTTAAGAGGGTAGCAGAGGCAGACGACGAAGATGAAGAAGAAGACACGGTAGAGCAGGAGTTCATTGTTGAACAACTGCTCCAAATTGCACTAACACTCGACTATTCTGACGAAGTTGGACGACGTAAGATGTTCACCTTGCTTCGACAGGCTATTTCGATCCCCGATTTACCAGATGAGGTCACAAAGCTCGCTGTTGAGACGCTTCAGAGTATTTGTTCGCCAGATGCTGCCGGAGAGCGAGAATTTATAAGCATTGTCCTAGAATCAGTGGCAGATGTTCATGACACCATTGTCGACGACCCTCCTGCAGATGATGCAGAAGACAGTTTCCACTCAGCCAGGTCAGAGGTTAGCGGTCAGAGCACGCCAACTAAGGGAAGCAAGCGAGGCGGTACCCCTGAACTGAGCGAGGAAGAAGCGCGTGAGAAGGCAGTGAGAGAAATTGTTGTCAACATGAAGTGCTTACATATCGTCCAATGCATGCTCACCCATGTTGCTAGCAATCTCCAGGACAACACCGATCTTGTGGCGATGCTGAATAACCTCGTTGTTCCAGCAGTCCGAAGTCACGAGGCACCCGTACGTGAGCGAGGCCTGGTTTGTCTCGGCCTCTGTGCCCTCCTGGATCGCTCACTCGCCGAGGAGAATCTTAGCTTGTTCATGCACTTTTTCACTAAGGGTCACACAGCACTCCAGATAACAGCTCTGCACATTCTCACCGATATTCTCAATGTCCATGGCGCCCAGCTCTTATCGTCAACACCTGGGCTGCTGAAGATTTACGTCAAAGCTGTCAAGGGTGGTGGCAAGTCACCTGAGGTCCAGGCGGCTGCTACTGTTGCTGCCTCAAAGCTGCTGCTTGGTCGTGTCGTCAGTGAGGAGGAAGCATGCCAGGATCTGCTCAAGTCACTTGTCGTCGCGTACTTTGACCCCTCGTCTGCATCAAACCAGACTGTTCGACAGGCACTCAACTACTTCCTCCCTGTCTTCTGCTTTTCCCGAGACGAGAACCAGAACCTCATGCGGTCCATCGCCCTTGACGCAATCCACGCTCTGTTCAATGTTCGCGAAAGCCTGGAGGATGATGATGTAGACGTTGAGGAGGACATGGTCAGCATGACTACCATCGGAGCTTGCCTAGTCGACTGGACCGATCCCCGAAAATGCTATAGACCTACGAACCTGCTGGAATCTGAAAAGAAGGCGGTCAATGGTGATGTGCATCTTGACTTTGCCATGGATATCCTAGAGAAATTACAAGGCAACATTACAAGTAGGTTAATAACTTGTTCTGAGAATTACGCATACTGACCCATCTACAGAGGAAGAAAAGAAACTCATCGGCACCCTTCTCGGAAAGCTCCACATTTCCCCTGGGTCAAGCGAGGAGAAGCTGCGCGAGGCTTACAATGAGGTCAGCATCGCTGTGGAAGAAGGCCTGTTGTCTGATGCCACTAGCCGCAGCGCTCTCTTCAAGCTTCATGTCAGTTTGGGCAAGATCGTGAATGCCCTTGATGAACAACAACCAGCCCACCGACGTACCAGCAGGAGTACCTCTGTGATCACGGATCATCAATCACCCGAGGAAGAGAAGACGGTCATGGAGGAGCCAAGCATTAAGGAGGAGGAAGAAGAAAGTGATGGCACTGTGGTTCCTAAAGAGGAAAAGGATGAACGAGAATCTCTTGTGGACGATCTCTTGTCAGACGGCGAGGATGTAGAGATGACAGATGTGTAAGACACAAAGATTGATGAAGCAATGACATGGGATCTGGATGATTTGGTGTATCGTGATGGTTGGACGGATACCTTGGGTTCAATTATAGGAGGGATCTTTGTTTTGGCGACGTGTTCTTGATTTACTGTTGTTTCTAATTATTGGTGTGCTTATTTCATGAATTCCTTGTTAGATACAAGGAGTCCTGTTTACACAAAGTTCTCAGATATTCATACATGAAGATACCCATTATCAAGGCTAAATGATGCTAGTTACGCGCCCCCAACCAAAATAGGAGACCTCCAAAACCGATGTTGATCAGCAAGTGTTGACCAAGACTCCAAGCCATACAGTAGAGATACTTGGGCGAGAAGACTGTCCAAATAAACAGATGAGTTCTCAGTGATGTGCAAGCAGCCATGACTAATGCAACTGTCGTAGAGACAAAGACAGTCTGCAAAGTAATATATTGCCAAAAGGCATTGCGCTGGCCGTCGTGGTACTTGCGCAGTAGGAGAAGGTTGGCAGCAGATGTCCAGAAGATAGGCCCAGCCCAGTTGCTGACCAAGGTGAGGAAGCCAACGGCAAAGAAGTTGAAGCCACTGATACCGTTGTATGCGCTGGAAAGGTCGATGGAGGAGATGGCGTTTGAGCCACCGAAGGCGAAGAATGTTGTGTACTGGAGAAGAATAGCCGTGATAGTGATTCCAGTTACGGAGAGGTCAGTGGCTTGGAGTGCGTGGAAGAGGATGTCAGAGAGCAAGAAGAGCGGAATATTTGTAGCACGAGACTGGGCCATGCCGAAGATGGTATAAAGATGATGGAAAAGGTATGCTGTAACGAGTCAGTGACCATAGTAAAGATATAGTGTTTGAGAGATGTTACCTGACTGTAACTGGCCATTTCGACCACCAGTAAACGACCGATAGATGCCATATCCAAACAAAAGGCCAAGAAGAATAAAGGCAGTCCTGGCCCTCCAAAGTAACGACTGTCCCACAAACATGTCGTTCAAGCTTCTGGCGAAGCCAACAACAAGCTCCGGGGCATCCTCACTCGTGAAGTCAAGCTTGAAGCTGTAAGCAGACATGAGCAGAATCGAGGTAGTGCTTGTGCTGGCCAGAGAAGGAAGACTCTTGAGACGGGCAAGCAAGCGGAATGACATGATAATGTATCCAAAAGTGATGATAGCCCAGAGAAGTTGAGGATGCGTGACGATGAAACTCTTGACAATGTCAGGACTTCCTGCAAACTTTTGGCCAGTTTGATTCCAGCCTCTAGTGATTCTCAAAGCTGCAAGTGTAACGAAGACCCAAGCGATGTCAGTAAGACTGTTTCTCCTAGTAACTTGGTTAGTATGCAAAAGTCATGTCATGTTTGACAATAGGTACCTTCGGATGTGAAGCACTCCTTGAATTACAAGCCAAATGCTAGAAGACCAGTACCAAAAGTGCTGTTCCTCCTCAACATAACTACTCGCGTACATCATGGCACCATAAGAAAATGTCATGAGGCTGAATGGAAGGATTTGACCATCTCGATGAGTCCCAAAACCAACAAGTACAACTGTGCTTGCAATAGCTGCAACAGCAGCGATCGCTTGGCCAATGTAAAGCTTGGGCATGTCATAGTTCGAAGCCATGCTGCTCATGAGATCTTGGGCTCGACGGAGCCACTGTGACATGTCATCAAGCCACTTTTGGTCCAGCTTATTACCAGCTGCGAGTACATGGGCCTCCTTGTTGATCCTTCGCCACTGACACGCCAGTTCGTTGATTTCGGTCTGCTCAAGGGCACAGGGATCAATGCTACTATGTGCGTCGAAGAGCTCACTTCCAAAAGCAGCTGTAACAATGTTGAGGATTTGTCGAGCATTTCGAACTAGAATCTGAATCTGATCGCTGGTCTTGTGCCAGAAGGGGAGGAAATCAGGGATGAAGGCTCCAAGGTTGTTCTTGGACACTGGGAAACCCAAAAGCGCGGCAATCGTAGGTGCCAAGTCAGATTGCTCGACCATGGAGTAGTAGTCAAACTCGCCCTTGGGTTGAGCTGGCGCAGGGAGTTTAGAGGAGATTGTCTTCAGCTTTGGAGACATGAAAACCAGGGCGGGCGAGGTTTCGCCTGGTGAAGAAGCACCATGGTTACCAGCATCATTCATGCCATGATCACCGCAAAGAACGAGCAGTGTCGAGCCTAGGTGAGGCTTGGACGCCATAGCTTCGAAAAGAGTCTTGACAATGCTGTCCATCTCACGCTGCTTGGGAAACATATTCGAGCTTTTGACATGTTAGTTCGCTGATAATGTCATTTATCGTTAGTGAAACCAACCTTTTTGGCCCGGCCTTGTGCCCGATATGATCTAGACCAAGGTAATGAAGCACCATGAGTCCCCACTCATTGTTCTCAAGTTCAGGGGCAATGTTTCTGGTGACATTGTTGTCAACCTCTGTGAAGTCCTATTTAGATGTCAGTCAGGTTGAACATGAGAACTATATGTCAAGTCACAAACCGCTACAAAGAAGCTAGAGGTTCCATCTTCACGATCGAAAGTATTAGGAAATAACTTCAGCCAAGTGTCATCTCCGTACATGAGAAGCTTGCCCATTTCCTTGGCTTTAATCTGAGCTAACCAAGTATCCTGAGATGCGAGTGTTGATGAAGTATCTGCCTCGTCAAAGTTTAAAATAAGATCAACAAAGGAAGGAATTGAGCCGGTTGTCATGGACTTGATTCTCGGCATAGTAACTGTGGGTGAGC
>JABEEQ010001461.1:0-10007 GCA_014824365.1 Fusarium sp. NRRL 66894 | reverse complement strand
ATAGTAGACGTATGTTAGTACACACATTAGGATTCTCCGCTGTACGATGTGAGAGTGCACTTTGGCCCAACTAGCATCATACACAAACCTCTATCACTGCATAGTAAGGAGTCGGTGGGTTGGGCCTGAAGGTACAGAAGCCAACAGATATGATATGTATGAGAAAAGATTACATACACATCAACCCCCATGTTGCCTGGACTCAATTCTCTTTCCTATTCGTGCTACATCGTTACGCTCTCTTTCCGCAATTGAGATCGATACTATCACATGGAGTCACTTTCCTTTGCGAAAAGAATCATACATACATCCACAAATCATATTATACCTAATACTTGGAATCACAACATTTTTTTCTCAACCCTGGAGCAGCTCCACATCAAGAGAAGGTAATTCAGCCGTTGGAGACTTATTGTATAAATGGGCAGGGACCTCAGATATACCAACAGTATGATACATACCAAGAATCTGGGCAATCTTGAAAAGATCAACTGGCATAAAAAGCTTGCTACTATACAAGTTTCGGGCAGGGATTTGACACTACCCTGACTGCTCCTGCTCTACTTGCCAACCATCAGCTACGCTCGGCTCTTTCCAAAGGTTTACAACAGATGATGACTTAGGCGACTGGCTGGACACTTGACTGTTTACTGTTGCTGACTAAGTGAAGTGATTTTACTTTCCTCTGTCTTTCTTATTCTCATGTATCCGGACTGGTAGTCTGACCCTCTGGCTCGCAACATCTGCCTGTGTTCTGCAGAAGAGAATATCTCTGACCAAAACACTTCTATCCTAGTTTATCGAAAGAAGAAGCAATGTGAAAGCCCCCCGATGCCACTAGTCCAGTCAAGATTTGCAGACCCCCCTCCCTTACTTAGTCCTTCTACTACCTATATTATTGCACGCCGCTCCGAGGTTACTGTTCCTCGACATTCGACATTCATAGCCAGGGACACGTTCTACGATGTACCGACTTGCCTTGGTGAAGCATCTTACCTTAATTTTGTCATCTATGCCCTCTCCTCTAGCCACGACGCAGGACACACTTGTGGGACGATTTAGTATTTAAGGAAGTGATGTCCCCCCCGAGTCTCATATCCCAACTTCCTTCTTCACCACCTCCAAACCGTCTTTGTTACATATTCTACTGGGTGTGAAATTGATTTCGTCTCTCTCAACTTGGGTATACACGGTCCCAGCTCCAAAGCACTTTTCGTCTTTCTTCTCCTCTTATTGGCCATCTACTCGACCCCGGAAAAGTCGATACAATGACTGGCTTGCTGGTTTCTTCCGGCTCGAGTGCCAAGGCCGTCGTTGACACAACCAAAGACTTCCTAAGATGCTACAAGAATCACGCTTTGACAAAACAGTCGATAACCGTTCCTGAGCCGTGTATCTCACCAAATCCTTCAGCATTTCCCTTGATGGGAAACTGCTCTATTCTCCCCCTAGTAGCACGAAGCTCGAGATCTCCCCACTAGCATATGCCGTCATTGAAGGAGAAAGCACGGTGATTTCTGAGCTCCTGGCCGGTTTGAAGCAGAGCATGCAGAGCACGCAGCTTCAGGATGAGATCGACAATGCTCTGTTTCTGGCTGACTTTTTCGGACAAGAAGAAGCGAGCGATTTGCTTCTGGAATATAGACCAGGCCCAGGACGTAGGCATTCGTCCAATGGTCTACATGGTGCCACTGGCCGGGGTCTTGAGGAAGAGATCCTCGAATATATCTGGTTTTCTGGCGCTGACCCTGATGTTTTGGATGGGTTTGGCGCTACGCCAATCATGTATGCCATGCAGTTGCCGGCACCGCATGATTGGGAGATCACCGAGCTTCTCATTGAGGAAGGAGCGGATCCATGCTACGGTATCTGTATTGGTGGCGTCTCTTGGCCCTATCCCGACATCTCAAAGGCTATGGGCAAGCCGGATCTAACGAAGCTATTGGAAGAAGCAATCTTGGGAATGTCAGAAGACGAGGAAACAGATGTCCCGTCGCGGTGTTGATTAACTTGCGCGAGTGTTATGGCTGTGTCCATGCCCATGCTTTCCTATGAATATCTTGTTGAGTTGTTAGGTAGTTACAAATGCTTATCTACTACGTATCGATTTTATTCTTCTTGTCTCATACTCCTCTTAAACATACTCAGCTTTGCCCCATCCATACAATGAATGATCTAGTATACGTTGGATTGCCGTCATGCAACCATCAAAGCATTGTTGTCGACTTCGTCGTGATCACATTGCTTGCCGGTGCCTCCAGGTTGCCACAAGCGCTTGTAAGTCACCTAGAATCTCTGCTCTACCCTGAGCACATATGTCCTTGCGAATTGGTTTTAGGTCTACCGCCGAACGATGAGCTACTACAGTCTTCGGAAAGTCAAAAGCATTGTTATGCCGGAGCTGCTTCGTAAGGGCTACGAAATTACTGATCGGAGCAACACTAGAGGACAAAGGTGTTACGAAAGTTGAACGAAAAGAGGGCTTGCATAGCGGAACAAAGGGAAACCCGACCCCATTCAATGTGATACCGAGACGTTTATACCCGTTGACTACCATCTACATCTGGGATCCGCCGCCTTGCACATATCGAACATTCTCTGAGGAATAGGTCTAACAAAGACCGTACCCTACCAGTGGTTCCTGCCCAGTCGCTCTTAACAGTGCCACGCGGACAATCGTATACTCAAAAGCCAAATCCCCAATAAGTTCTGTGAATACCATAAATGGGTGCCGAATACAACGGCTTGCTCGCAAGACGCTCACTCCAAGAAAATAGGATCCCCTAGAATTTGGATGCTTTCTTGTGTCACCACCTCATAAACTATACCTGCCGCTCCCACCGTCCAGGATGCCGCCCCGGACGACAAAAATGGAGCTACAGCTGGTGCACAAGGAGGGAAGGCGGCTGATGCGACTACACAACCAGTAGCACACACGATGGAGCCACAAAACCCTACAAACCCGCCCACTACCGCTGGGGTCCCACCACGATGGGGCAAGAGACCGATAAGTTAAGATGCAGTCTCTCCTCATTAGGATATCGATGAAGGGCAAACCACACAAGGGCAGTACCTCGATGCCGCCCGGAAACGACGAACAGTAACAGTTCGTCAGCAAAGGCAATGGGATGGTCCATCACAAGTGGGTAGTAGGCCGGGATGACGAGATGCAACACGGCGGCACGCCCATAATCGGTCATTGCAATAAGAGCTTGTCTATCGGCTCTCATCCTGAGACAGATCGTCGCAAGATCATGATGATAGCCACCAAACGCAGGACCAAGAGGGTCTTCTGCCTGTCTTCCTTCGAAACTCGAGATTGCAAACGTCGCCAGGGTACAAGGTTGGGGTCACGGTGGGTTCGGAGCCTATGTGCATCGCTTCGTCCAGAATGAGATGGCTGCCGTCGACAGAGCGCAGGATGGTCAACACCACTTCTACGTCTGGCACCCGGACAGCGATTGGCATCCTGCATCGGATCATATCGCATCGAGGCTTGCGCCGACTCTCTTGATGGCACTCGCAAGATATAACAGTACCAAAGGTATAGAGCCCAGGGCGGCCGCCTCGAAGTAGGCTAGGAAGGCTTGGGTCGAATTGAACGCATTGGGGACGACCCTAATTTCTCTCGCTTGAATGCTGCTGAGTAACTGCGATAGAGAGTCTCGTATCTCCTGGTACGTCTGCTCTTGTTGCCTCGAAGCTCTCCGTCCTGCCCACTGCGTCAGCACCTGGGATAGCCCTAGCAGTGCGGATAGCCCGTGTCGATGAGCGAATTGGAGAGCCCGCTGAAGAGCCTGGTCTCGGGTCAGAGTTCTAGCAATAGTAATCGGAACAGCGAGGCTCATTTTGACGATTGTCACGATCAGGTAGAAGAAGGATTTGTGGGAGCCTCCAGTGTTGTCTTTCGTAATGCCTCGTTGTCGGGCGGCGAACCGTTGTCCAAGATAGTCGAGGAAAAACGACAAGGTAGGATCAAGTATGGGCATAAACAAGAACTCCAATATGCAGCATCATCAACAACCATGAAGAGGGGTAATGCAAGCCCGCCGGTCTTGTGTGTGGCCGCTTGAGACGTGCATGTCGTCGGCCAACCAAACACCTACACGAATGGTCGTTGATGCATGGACGTCGAAAGTACTTCAGCTGTTTGGTGTGCCATTGGGTGGTTGTGAGGAGGACCAACAATAATTGCCAGGTGTTGTGTTGTGTTGGGAAATGGGGTCTGTTGCCCGCTGGTGAGTCCAAGTGTTAGGATGATCGTACCTTAGTTACCACCGCTCGCCCTGCTTCTCGCTCTTGCCAGCCGTCCCCACGCGCGTATGTTTGGGCCCGCAGAAAAGGGGAGCACGAGACGCGAGGTACATGGTACATGTGTAAATGTGTACCAAGTGAATATATGCAAGTGAATATGTGCAAGTGAATAAATATGTGCAAGTGAATATGTGCAAGTGAATGCGGGATGTCTTGTTAGTGAATTGTGTGTGAGATGCATCTCACTGGAGCTGCCTATCAGCTATGGCGCACGCGTGTCGCGTGTCGCGTATGGCGTATCGTGTTTCCTGTGACACGTGACGCGCGCTTCAACTCCAAGCTCCTACCCGTCTCTGCAAACGACACATGCTTCTCTCCAGGCAGAAATCCTCCCATTACTCATAGATCGTGGCTCCCTCGTGCGGCATGCACTGCTAAGGACCACGCGATAGTTAGGCCTCGACACTCTTGCTCATGCTCTCCCCATCGTTTTTTTCGGCCACCATACCAGTCCGCATCTTGGTAGAACACAGCAACTGCGCAGCATCATCCAGCATCTGCTGAATGACCAAGGGCGTGCCGAATCTTGCCGTATAGAATGAGTAGATGACGACCGAGGCGCAACCCAAGCAAAGCAGGACACCCAATGTGAGGGAGATAAACTTGCATCGTCCTGCAAGTCTCGCATCACCAGCCGCCAGCTCAAAAAGCAGTGACCAGGTCCAGGTCAAGTACATCGTACGAATCGAGACGCAGACAAACACCATCGCTATCCCGCCAAACGCCGCATACGTGAGCATCCTTCCTCGACTTCCATTCATTCTGGTCACCGCAAAGACCGGCACAGCACCCCAGATCATCAAAACAAGGAGTATCGTATCAAGGATAAGGTATCCCAAGACCTCCCTTGCTTCCTTCTCCAGTCCCGAATCAACCAGGGCCGGCATAAGCTGGTTTTGAGTAGACCATGCCAGAAGACTTGGCGTCGCTGGCACGCCGACCAAGAAGGTCAATTGGATGACGAAGAGCACGGATGCAAGCAAGTATCGCCCAAACTGTGACAGAGGTGTAATGGCCTCCGGGAAGGGGTCTCTGTGGATGGACCAAAAGACAAACTTTCTGTCCCGTTGGCGAGCCATGTCAACGGCCTCGGTTGTGTTCTTTTTTTACTAGTGGACAGCCAGGTCAATATGCCTCTTGTTTAGATCCGACAAGTTGTCAAAGTAGGCATAGGTGAGGAAAATCTGGTGCAATGGCTATGGCTGAATGAGAAGTTGGAGCCAGCTACGTGTCTACTGTCTTGATGCTCACCTCGACCGATTGTCACACCAGTATTTATGCCCAAAGGCCCTATTACTCAACTTTATCAGGAGCCGAACCACGCCGTTGCATAACGCTCCTTAATACAGCTCAAAAGTGACACTTCATTCCAAGGCAATATGAATCAGAACGCGCGGCGGCTATGGGACTTTCGGGACCGTTCTTATTTTGTGAGTGGATCTCACGTTGCTTCTCGATAAGAGAGGCGACTACCTTGATGCATCAGAGTACTGTCACAATTCTGACCGGTATAGCCCCAGCCCAGATCGGGAGGTGCTTCCCTTTCAACAAAAAAAATCCGTGAGCATAAGCCTGCATATGAATTAAAAGTTGTGGTAAAGCTCGTGTAGCTGGTCATTATGCATGTGGACCTCAGCAGTTGTTCTCCTGGTATGTTGATCCAATAGTTAGCAAGAGAAGCTCAGGATTGTTTGTCAGCCTGATTTGAACATCATGAAGAATAAATAGCCAATGGGCCAAGTGTGGGCAGTTAGGGGTTTTAAAAACGCAACACTCCTAAAATTGCGCATGGTGTAAGAATACCCTATATGAATGACACGAACCAGCTATTGGAGAACAATGACGACGCTGTCATATCATTCAAAGACCTTGCACGCGATTATGAAAGCGTAGAGGTCGTAGAAATTTTAAATGCAAAGGCGCAGTCATCATTGCTGATCCTCGCGTTGGTGGGACTTCCATGGTGGATATGCATGGTGAGCTGGAAGCTGCAGTACAAATCACGGAAATACAAGCGGAATACTATGAATAGATCAAAGGCCGATAAGCCCATGACATTATCGATAGACTGAGTTGGGCAGATAAGCCAATAAGCATGGCCCTAGGCCCAATTCATCCCTAGTCTATGATCGGCAACAACATCCGAGCTTCGGCGCTAAGTTTACATCACATCCAAGTCGCGTTACCCACAATCTCCAACCGCGCATCACATCCAACCACGGCGAATGGAACCAGAACCAGACAAACGAATTAAAACTGGCTAGTAAGCTGCGACCACTCGGACAACGAACGACAACAACCTGGCAAGAAACGAAAGCTACGTGATCAAAACGACCATCTCCGTTCACCGGAAAAGTCGACAAGCGAGCCAGGTTCATGCAACTGATTCATGTCGATCATCAGGCTATCTACTGTCACTGACATTGCTACCACTGCGCATCCTCTTCGGACTTTGTCGCAACTTCTTGTTGCCAGTTTGGCCGTGTTTTGATCGAGCGATTTGGTCGAAGGCTGCAGCTGACATGCGATTTAGGTCTTTACAGTCGTGTAAAGCGACATACTGTCAGCAATACAGGCTTCGATAATTTCACAATCCATGCAGAACATATCTCTGTCATAAATTTGTTTCTGGGCTGTTTTATGCTTGGGATTAAGGATTGTGATGATAATATAAATGTGTTATTTATTGGTTACCCTTGCTTTGCTGCGCCATGAACACGCCGATTAGATAAGGGAAGAGTTTATTCAGCGAATCGCTTAAGGCTACCCTATATCTAGCAATTTTTACTCTTGCACTAGGCCAAAAGCTACTCTAAGAAAACATCATTGGCAGAGTTAATCGTCTGGAATACGTCAGAAGCTACGGATAATGTCGTTACATAAGTAGTCGCCGATCGGTTCGTATTGTAAGTGTCTGCGATACCTGTTTTTTCTTTCTTTCTTTTCTTTATTTCATGAAGTATCGTGTAATTTCACGACACTAGCACGAATGGTACTACGTTCTGAAGTCGCATACGTCATTCCGCTAGTCACGTGGCTTACCATTCCATCACCCTTCAACACTTTCCTACCCCACTATTTACGCTAGCGTCATCCCCATGTTTTCAACATTGTCAACACGAACGGCATCACCATTTCGGCATCGCATCAAGATATGGGCACCTTAATCAGAGAAAGTCAGGTCAACAAGTCAAAGTTAATATCCGACTGGTTACTAAAGATTGAAAAGCCATCCGACGACTCAATACATAAGAAAAAGCGCCACAAAGCAAGCTGCAAGGAACGATATTTCAACACCGAATATCCTTGCCAACGGATTCCTACAACGTCAAATTCATCTCATGATAATCAACTTGTGGCAAATCCAACCCCCCAAAATCTCCAGGACGCTTCAAAACCTATGCCACGGAAACACGCCCGATCGATCACTGAGATGGTCGGTTCCGACGAAGAAGGAGACGCCATAGACGATACGCCCAAGGCGTCATCGAGAGGCTGGAGAAAGAAAGCACTGGATTTGTCCCGGGCTCAACGCCATCTCATGCCTCTTCTTCCGCAGCCTCGGGTGCTTCATCACCCATGAAACAGCCTCGATACGCAGCGACACAGGATGCTAGTTTTACAACCGTTCCATTTGTAGACAATGTTCAACGATTACAGAGGCCAACGTGACACGGCCAGGTATCTCCATCAGCCATACAGAATGGGGGAACTTCTGCAGACATCCAATCACCCTCTCGATCGAGACTACGCGTCAGGCCGAGTGGGGGAAGGCATTGCTCCAGATTGCAACCTGGCACTCGGCTCAGTGGCGAACGCTCCAGTTTAGTACAAAGGTTGAGTCTATTGAGTTCCTTGCTGGGGTTATTGTGCAAGGTCACTCTTGGTACTTTGTAGCGTCAACACTCGAAGACGGAGTATCGACGCTCTACCATCGGATCTCTCTCGATATTATTGAGAGTCACTTCGATTTGTTCAAGCTCCTGAGAGCGCTACAATGCTTGGCATCGTGGATCAAGGATACATACTGGTCTGCTTTTCGAGCGGATATCCTGAAGCTACCAGCCACTGAACAAAAAGGACAATGACACCGCCATGGCGTCTTGCTCCTCCAGCCCTTGAACAAGAGGAATTTGACATCTACAAACACTCTCACCATATGGATCTCTCGTCTGTTTAATCTGCGTATGACCTGCTAGACCACGTGTGCCTTCCTCCTCAAGAAGATCGATGTGCTGGGTATATCCAAATTCTTGTACGTGCTCGTGAGCTTACCCTGTTGCTAGGCGGTTCATGAAGGCTCAAAGCAACATTCTGTGACGTCGAGCGTGCATAAGCTCCGAAGAAAAGGCTGAGCATGGTTAAGGTTTTCAGCCAGTTTTGGCCCTTGCTGGACGTTAGCGACCTTGAAAAAGACCGATTCGGATCCTTGTTCTCGAACTCTCGTACAAGCTAAAGTGAGCTGTGGCAATTGGTTACCGCTGGATCATGAAGTGGCTGGAACAAGCCGTCCATGCACTTATATGCATCTGTATGGCAACCGACGTCCTGGCTGTCCCCTCTTCCCCTTCCCCTCCCTCCTTCCCGTGTGGATCAAAAGAATCACCGCATCAATGCAGCTTGATGTCAGTATCCTAACCATAACAGACTGGTACGCAATAGGGTTGACGGGCTTTCTCGTATTGCTAGCCCTGCGGCGTGTCATACGAATCATCCTCCGTTGCATATGTCCACCGGCCCTCCGTCGCTTGGGAAGAAGAATCTCCCAATGGGCGGTGAGGTGTCTGGCGTATAGAGGCCCATTCCGTCGCGGAAGTAGCGTGGACATCATCACCTGGGCTCATATTCTCATATTTCTCTCTTATCTTACATCCAACCTGAGCTGCATCATCATCGGTGCTGGGGACGTGGCAGAAGCCTGCTCCAGAGCGGGCAAGCTTGCATTCATTAACCTCCTAATCTTGTACATTGGTCCCTGCCTTGACTTCATCGCTTCCGTCCTGCGTTTTCGGCTTCGTGTTCAGAGGCGAATACACGCCGGTGCAGGGTGCGTAGTTGCCATTCTGTCCACCATCCACGCCGTAGGAGCGTTCTCAAGACACGGATGGTCTGCCATAGATCAGGGGCACAATCTTTATGCTACTTTAGTAACGAGCTCGCGATCCGTGATAAGTTGTTTAGAGCTGACATCAAACAGGCTCTCGCCGGAATCTACTTCATCCTCATACCTATCAGGACTTTCCCGTCATGGATTCCTTATGAAATGCTACTGTCCATTCACCATCTTGTAGCAGGATGGTTGGGCTTCGCCATGTGGCGCCACATTCCGACCGACTCGCAGTTTTCTCTCATGTTCCTCTATGTGGTTGCCGGCATCTTCCTAGGCTCTCTGACCTGGCAGGTCGGGGAGACTGTGTATACGAATGGTTGGTGGTTCCAGTCGGTGTCCCTCAGTCAGAATGGTAGCTACGATTACATCCAGGTCAGAATGACGCTGAGAAAGCCAGTCAAGGTCGAGCCTGGGCAATATATTAACTTATGGATCCCGTTGGGCCCGCTATCAGGGCTACAGAGTCACCCGTTCACGGTTGCCAACTGGTCGATCCGTGCCCAAACAGAACTGAAGGTATTTGTCGGGGTCAACCGCGGCCTCACCAGCAAGTTACGGGATGCAGTGAAGCGCGGCCTCAAGT
>JABEEQ010001448.1:0-46341 GCA_014824365.1 Fusarium sp. NRRL 66894 | reverse complement strand
CTCCAGGGTATGGCCATGAGAACCGCCAAGATTGCAAGTAATGATGTGGGGCAGCCTCTCTAATCACCAACATTAGCACAAAAGGCCCATTTAGTGGAAGTCAAAGCACAACAAGGTTTCTTGCCATTTCATCTTAAACAAAATTCTTTGAATCTCACAAACTCAATCAGGGGTCTTAAGCTAGCGATCGCCACTCCCAAAACCGTATCTATAAACCCATGTCTTATAACGCTAAAATCACAACAACGCGAGCGGAAAAAACAGGGGCACGCGTCGGGGCCGAGAGGATGCTCGACATCCTTCTTCGAGCTGGGGGCTGAAAACGCCAGCATCACCAGGTACTAACAAATCATCTATATGGTTTGCATATCATGACTGGTCAGAGAACGATGTAATTAAGCAAAAAGGTATTGAAAAAACCCCCGTTTCAACTATAATTTAATGCATAAATTGAAAGTCCCGAAACTTTAGTCCTTGAGAGCATATCGACCTGGAATCTAGGCAAGCATTAACTATAAAGCATCAATAAAGGCTATTCTTGCTTTTTGAATATACTAAGCTTTATAAGTTGTAAAGCTAATTAGCAACTTTATTTGCAGCTGCTTAGGGTATAAGAATCGGTACAACTGCTTCTTCACCCTCTATCCTTATTTTTCTTCCTTGATGATCGTCTTCTTCACGATGAAGGGTTCGCCGATCTTTATTTTATTACTCTTCTGAGTTGCGCCAACGGCCTTCAACTCCACAAGCGCCACAGTCCCGCGGTCGTCTCAGTTGACTATGAGAAGCACACAAAAGATGCTTTCCCCGGCCATGAGAAAAGAGACATTGTCAATATGAAGGTCGGTCTGAGAAATTACATTTACTGGGCAAACTTCACCCTCGGAAACCCTCCACAAGAGCTCTCCGCAGTAATCGATACTGGAAGCTCCGACTTGGTCATCTTAACGAACGAGATCGAGAATTGCGAGAAGGGACACTGCCGAGGTGGAGTCTTCAATACGGAAAAATCAAAAACGTTTGAGTGGTCCGAGCAGAGGGTGTCTGGGAGTTATGGCAGTGGTGAAAGTTGGAAGGGTAACTACGCTAACGACACCTTGGCCTTTGGAGACATCACGCTTGAATCGTTTCAATTTGTTGGAACAACCATGTTCAACGCCAAATCATACGATGGAATTAATGTCTTTGGTGTTGGGATCGGTAGGCTGGAGGATTCCAAGACGAAATACCGCAATCTTCCTTATGCCCTAGCCGATGCTGGGGCCATCAACACTCCGGCATACAGTATGTGGCTCGAGGACGATATTACCGGGCAGTTTCTGTTTGGCGGCGTCAATAAAGCCAAGTACAAAGAACCCCTGGTTACATATCCTATCCCCGTCAACAACGAGAGCAATAAACGAGATCGAGCCTTGGCAGTCATGACAGGATTTGCGACAGCTTATAATGAAAAGTCTTCAGAATTCGATTTCGAGCCTCGACCGGTCTTGCTTGACTCTGGTACTCCAAAGAGTAGACTGACTCTGGACATGACCATGCATTTAATCAAGACCATGAACGTCTCCTATTACGAGAAACATGGCCCTGCTGCACCTTGCAAAGGAAGCTCAAGGAATACTCTGGACTTTACCTTCGGCGAACTTACAATTAGTGTGCCACTGTCAAATTTTCTTTGGGAGACCAGTTTTGTGAGTGATGGCCTTGCTTACTGCAAGATCAGGTATGATGCAACGGCCACCCACATCATTCTTGGCGATGATTTCCTCAAGGGCGCTTATGTTGTCTTCGACTTTGCAAACATGAAGGTATCCCTCGCTGCACGTAATCCTGAAGATACTGAGGATGACATTCACGAGATTGTAAGGGAAATACCTGGTGCTTCTGCGGCCACTGGTGTTCCCGCAAAATACCTTGATTTCGACCAGCCGGCACTGAGTAATCCTATGGCAGTTCCATCGGGGATACCAACCGTCAACTTCTCTCAGCACGGCGACTGAAGGTGGATCAGAAGGCTTTGGGTACATGTTGGTGTTTGCATTAATTCTTTATGTAGTAATAGATGAATTATTCGAAATATAATCACTACCGGTACAATAATACATAAATTGCAATCTCCATTTCTTGCTACTAATCCTATTCTAATAACGAATCTGGATGTAAGATTCGACTTTAGCCATCGTTGTTTCAATCTTGGTGAACAGCTTGGGCATTATGGGATGATAGGATGTTGCCGAGTGATTGTCACATAATTGGGCTTAGCTTCGAGGCTCCGCGAAGGACCATGAACCATGATGAGTGGACCATTCGAGATTCTGAGACGTTGTTCATAAAGATCTATAAAGTTAAAACGAAACATGGCACAGGGCTTGCCGACAGGGCAGCGCCATGACCAAACCACTGGGTTTTTCAAAAGCCCATTAATGCAGGAACCCCATCCCACTAACCGCCGCCACCCGCAACTCTCTCTCATTCCTTCTGCATAAGGCAGACAAATCATATCGGGGCCGAGCAAATGGCATGAAGATTAAGTTTCATGGTTAGAACGGTAGAAATCGGCCCAACAAGCAAAAAGATTGATCACGCTGGGGATCGAACCCAGAATCTTCTGATTCGTAGTCAGACGCCTTGCCATTGGGCCACGCGACCGTGTCCTTTTGATGAAAGAACCGAATGCCAGCTGGGCCTCATCATCGCCAGCCCAGGCGTCTAGAAAGTTCTACTTGCCCAACCAGGAAACATTGAGAGACGAGTTATGATCTGAGCCTAGGATATCTCGATATAACTCCGGTCTTCTAGCTTGCCTGTATCGAAATCCTCCTGCTAGTTGAAGCTTGTCTTTGCTGCAAGTCGCAACGGCCATGTCCTCATCAAGCAGAGAGCACTCGCTTAAGATATCTCCGAACGGATCAAGGATCATGGAACATCCGTTCTTCAATTGATCATCGTCCATACCGATGGGATTCGAGAAGACGACATAGGCTGCATTATCGTAGGCTCTTGCTGGTAGCCATTTCATTAGCCATTGTCTGCCTTTGAGACCGCTGAACTCGGCTCGCAAAGAAGTTGGATCTTGATGTCGATTAGTCCAAAGTGAAGGATCAACGAAGCCAGCGCCCGGACGGGTAGACGTGGTGCACATTGTTACATGCGGCATGAATATGATCTCTGCACCGAGAAGTGCTGTAGCCCGGACATTTTCGACAACGTTGTTATCGTAGCATATCAGAATACCGCATTTCCAACCAAGAAGGTCAAAAACCACATATTCATTGCCTGGACTCAGATGCGGGCTGATGAAGGGGTGTAGTTTGCGAAACTTGGCTACGAAGCCTCTGGTGCTGTCAACGCAGATGTATGTGTTGTAAATGTAGCCATTTTCGTCTTTCTCAAACAGCCCAGCTAGGATAGTAATGTCTAGCTCACGAGCCGTTTTGATCAAAGAACAAGTGCTTGGACCGGCTGGAACGTCTTCGGCAAGATCGAGGAGTTCCTCTTTGGAGAGACGGCTAGCGAAGGTATATCCGGTAACCGAGCATTCGTGGAAAGCTACAACATTGCATCCGCGGGATGCCGCATCCCTTGCCATCCGGCGGATGATGGCTAGGTTTTTATCCTTACTTCCGGACCAGTTCTCGAACTGCACCGAAGCGATCTTAAGTTGGGACATAGTTGATATTCTTGGGGGATTTGGTCTAGCAGTGTTTGGTATTCCGACTTTCTTGATCTAAAAGTACGATCGTGGTTTGCGGAAGTTCGTATCATATAGCACAGGGAGCGTCATGAAACGAACGACATTCAGGTTCTCAGTCTACTAATTGTCGTCGGAACGTTACCTAATGTCACTCGAGGCGACCATGCCATCGCTAAACGTCAATATCCGAAGGAAGGATGGTAACGTTACAACGTTGTTTGTGGTACTGAGTAGTCTAAAGATATGCATGCAAGCCTAGTGGACACTTTCGGCAGCTATCGTAGAAGCAGTCCCAATCAAGCTGACCCGCGCCCTAAGGGTGAGTCATCCGGCTACGGTCTTCAAACCGCCCCATGAAGACTCTAAATCTGTCACAAGAAGGTGCAGCAATGCACTCAGTGCTTAAAGAGAAATGCAATTAGAATGACAGCATGTATCTTCAATGCCTACCTCTGTGAACTCATGTCAATTCTGGGGTACGAAAGTTGGCAAAGGTAGATATGGGCAGCTTGAAGGGATACTAGGAAGATTATTAGCCCGATTCGCCTACTGCTTATCCGCATACACGAGATTCCTTTCACGGCCAGACAGAGAGCCCATGGCATGTTTCAATTGGTTGAGAAAGGGCTTCCTCCTGACATGTCGATCGTAGCGTCGTTCACCCCAGAAAGATTCTTGGCTGACAGTCGTCGGTGTACCTAATCGCAGATGATTCGGGATGTTTATTTTGAGAGCATCGAAAACGCTCATGGCACCTGCAGAAAATTACCTAAAGTGATTTCTCTAAGCCCTGCGAGGCTGATCGAAGCTATGGAAAGCATGGCCAAAGTATGAGATCGTATCACTCGGATAGGGTGGCGTCCAGGACCCAGGATCATTCGCTTTTGAAGATCCACGGATAAGCCCCATAAGATTTGTACCTTGCAGAACGGCAGAGGTGGCTGCAAGGGCAAGGAGATGTCAAGTACAGAGTGGTGCCAGTTACATGCTTTATGTGGCTGCTTGATTGACGTGTTTGATTGTGTGACACGGACTCTATTTCACAGGTAGCGTGCCAAGTGCCATGGTCGCATCTGACATCATATGCGCGCAGATGTCTGCTCCCTTACCTGCCTGTAAATATATATCTCACTGGAATTTCATCCCAGCACAATTTAACATGATTGTATTTATTCTATGTGACTTATTTGTCGGTCCGTGACTTCACAGCGCTGTATGCGGCGATATACTTCCATCGTTGACCCCGCGCATCTGGAATGCTATATAAACCATCTAGGTCCAGATCCGGAAGCCACGACAGCCTTAATCGGGCTAACACCCCTGAAAACAAATCTCACTGTGATACAGATCGATATTTGCGTGCTCAAACAACCGTCATCGTCTTACAGATCGAAGCCATGTTCGTTGCCCTTGCGCCACGATACGTGGAACTTGCCGTGTACAATTCTCAGAGGCAATCGATGCAAGAAAGGGCGTCAGGTTTCGGGATGTCTGCGCCACAAGGGCAGATATGTAATTTCCTCCCTTGCATAAGAATCGCGATCGCGCTCCAACATCTGCATTTTATGCTTTGTTTGGGTTGAGCAATGTTTCGTCGCCAAATGCTACGATGCTCGTACATCGAGAACTATACGCGTTTGCATTATGCTTATTACCTGTCGGGCGTTTAGCTGAAGCTCATGCGACTAACTCACGCGCCGTCGATCCTTTAGCGGGAACCTCCGAGTGTGCGGTTTGTACCCTTTAATGTATTGAACTCAACGGTCGCTGATGAGTACAGAGGACATGTTTCACAAGGACGAACGATACAAACGCTTTCCAAGGCAGCCAAACGTACAATCTCTGCCATGACAAATCACTATACCATACTGTAGAAGCATGTGTAAAACACGACTGCAATGTCACCGAGATCTTAGGTAGGCTTCCTCGAGCTGCGCGTGGTTGCTTCAATATCAATGGCTAACACAATAGCTAGACTTCTTAAACCGAACGTCCCGAGCATGTAATATGCCGATCAAAGATCATCGACAAGAAATCCGAATCAGCTGTTTGACAATAGGCATTTTGGCTATGATATTCTTCACTATGAGAGCCATCTCAAAGATAATCGGCTTCGTGCCATATGGGCATGACGATAGTCTGATATTGGCAGCTCTGGTAAGTTATGCAGTCGATCTTTTGTGACAGGGTCACTAATGAGTAGCAGCCATTTATCATTGCATTCAATGTTTTCTGTCAAGTCCGTACGTTTATTATCCCATAACCCACCTTATACAATGTTGACGCGAGCTCCGTAACCTTAGTCACCTCGAGAGGCCTTGGACTCGACATTTGGTTCGTGGAAGAAGATGATATCCGCACGTTTCTTATCGTAAGAAGTCATGACATTCTGGTGTAATTACAAGTCTAACTCATCTAGCTGATCTTCGCCTCCGAACTATCGTACGCTACATCCCTCGCTCTCGTAAAGCTATCTATTCTAGCATTCTTCCTTCGCATATTCCCCGATCAAAAATTCCGCACCATTGTTCGATGGACTACGATCTTTATCCTTGTCATGTGTCCCCTATATCTGGCACTTATCCTGGCTCAACGAAGACCACTTGACCTGTTTTGGAATGGATGGAAAGACAAAAAGCCCCGGGGTGTCATCTTGAGTGGGAATCTCATAGGGATAACCCATGGTGTATGGAATGTTGCTTTGGATATTTGGATGATGCTTCTTCCAATGACTCAACTGCTAAGAATCGGGATAAAGCTGAAGAAGAAGATTGGAGTAATTGCTATGTTTGGAGTGGGCCTATTGTAAGTTATCCCAAGTGTCTACACAACATGGTTTGTTCTAATCGTTATGGTATAGCCTCACCATCGTCAGTTCCGTTCGCATCCCAAGCCTGATAGTATTTTCAACGTCACGGAACATAACAAGTATAAAACACCCTCTTCGCCATGTTGAATTCTGCTAACTGTCCATGTAGCTGACTCGGTCGGAATAATAATCTGGTCAAATATCGAGATTTGCGTAGGCATGATGGTGGCATGCATGCCTGGAGCACGTCAGTTCGTCCGAGATATTATCCTGCGAGTGAAACGAGGAAGCGAATCCGATGGTTCTAGCACTGAAAGCATCTTCATTGAGCGAACGATAGAGACGATTCAGACTGATGCGGACGAAACAGCTATGAGTTCTATAGTGAGACCAGAGGAAGCGCTTTTGTCAAAATGACAACGAATTATTGGCTGCAGTCACCGAGATAGAGGGCATAATTATGATTAATGAAAGCAACTATTATATTGATGTTGATACATCGATACCTTTGATCCCTACAAGTCTGTCCTAAGTATTTATACAGATTTGGACGAAGGGGGTTCATGACTGTTCGCGGTGGTTCACAACAATCGAAGCATTTCCCTTCTCCTTTCCCCCCATCTCCTCAACATCTCCAGTCAAATCTTCAGGCTTGTAGTTTCCAAACTCACGAAGAGCAATACCCTCGTTGAACATGCGATCAATCTGCTCCAAAGACTTGCCCTTGCACTCAGGAACACAAAAGACAACAAAGACAATAGCCAATGCCAAAATACCAGCGAAAACAAATCCAACCTTTGAACCAAGACCGGCGTATTGTGGATATAGCATGTAAGGAATGCTGAAGCTGACGAGGAAGTTGGCCACGACGTTGACGATGGAGGCTGTTCGCTGTGATGCGTCGCGAAGACGTAAGGCGGGAATTTCGGTGGTGATGACGTAGTTTAGAGGGGCGAAAGCGAAGGTGAAACCGGATCCGAAGAGGGTCAGCATTGCTACGATGCCTGATTTGATACCGAAGGATGGGTTGGGAACTGTGCCGAGAGCGCCCATGGTGATGATTGCGCAGAACATCCAGCCAGCGCTCGTCAATAGGAGAGGTCTGTGAAAGTCAGCGATGTTCAGATATTGGAGAAGAAAATTGGCTTGCCGGCGGCCAGCTCGGTCAACAAGATATAGACCAGCAAAAGCAGAGCAGAGATTCACAATGGCGTTGACGATGGTCATGGTGAAAGGGTTGACGGTTCCGATGTCTCGAATGAAGATAGCTCCGTAAGTTGATGCAAAGGCTTGACCGGTAGCTTGCTGAAAGAAGTTCATAGCCACAACAATAGCTGTACGCTTGAGATTCTTGCCCTGGAAAAGCTCGATGTAATTTCCTTGCTCAGGCTCGTGCTCCAACGCGTATTGGAGAGCAGCAAAGCTCTCGTCGATCTCGGCTTCGGTGTCTTTGCCCTCGCGTAGTTTTCCAAGGGCGGCGCGTGCTTCTTCAGTTCGGTCTTTCGTGAGTAGCCATCTGGGAGACTAGAGTTGGTCAGTTTGGAGCAATTCGTCCTAAGATGGGTTATTTACCTCGGGGATGAAGAAGATGGCGCACATGACGACGACGGGGATGATGAAGAAGAGGCCAAAGGGAATTCGAAATGAGAGGTTACCGGAGAGCGTGCTCGTCCCTCGACAGACGCATGCCACAATGAGGGTTCCGGACTATTCTGTGTCAGCTTGTCTAATTAACAATATGCTGGGTGTACTTACCATTAAGCTGAACTGGTACGAGCCAACTGCAAAACCACGAATCTCTCGGGGCATGATCTCGGATTGGTAAACGGGGACGACAGCAAGCTCCATGCCGATATAGATGTCTATTGATATGTGTCAGCTATGCCTATCCAGTTGGCAGATTGTGTAACACTTACAGTTGAGGATTCTCGTGGCCATGATCTGATGCTTGCTGGTCGATGTAACAGCCATGATAGCTGGAACCAGCGCCCAAGCACTCATGACGAACATACACCACCGTCGTCCCCATCGCTCACTGACAAGACTGCCAATGATGACACCAGCTCCGAAGCCGATATAGTTCAAGCTGTTGAAGAGAGAGAGCCATGAGGGTGGGATAGCATATTTGCCCTTCTCGGCGTCCCATTCTCCAAATTGCGCCTGGAAAGCCTCCATAGCTTGAGTGTTGTTGTAAGCTGCATTGTCGAAGCCATAGTTGAATGTTGACACAGCGATGACTGCGAAGATCATGACCGGGATGATGCTCCGTTGATATACCCAGCCACTCAACCCCAGAGAAACTATTCCCCGCAAAGCTTTAGTATCACGCGTTAACCTGGTGTCAAGTTAACGCCTGTTCGAGACCTGCAGAGTCTGCTAGCCTGGTCACTCTCCTGATTTCCCCAAGTAAAGGTCTGGGGTAAGTGGAGTTCCATCGCGTTAGTGCATTTCCGAGCTCGGATGTCGGGCGGAATCTCTTCTGCGCCTGGAATTCGTGGCAGACTTCAACCCTTCTTTTCCGCCCGACTTCCTTTTCTCATCCTGGCCCTGTTCAAGCTGATCGGATGAGATTGAGAATGGAGTCCAGAAACGGGTCCCGTATGCGAAATCGCAAGACATCCGAGATATGTGCGCAATGTCGGAACCGCAAGGTATGTGACAGCCCCGAACAAATGAACGTCGGCTAATGAGAATGGACTGCAGGTGAGATGCGATGGCGATCCTCAAGGTTGTAACAATTGCAAAAGACTCAAGTTCAATTGCTCTCTTCTGATATCAGCCTCCGACAACGGTGTCGAGGTACTAGAAAGGCGACGTGTATCTAGGGCGTGTATACCATGTCGCGATCGCAAACTGAAATGCTCTGGCCGGAGACCGAAATGTTCAAGATGTTCGGATCGGGGAACATCTTGCCACTACCCTTCAGCCGCAAGGGCCGACAGCAATGACTCTAGCCCGTCGCCTCATGGTGAACTTGCCATTGCGGTGGGAAGCACTCCGCCAGCTCCAGATACCGAGCGCCATGAAGCTCAACAGTCCCAAGCGTATACACAACCGGGTGGCCAACCTTCTTCAGGCCCGATGCTAATGTCTCAGCAGACCTCACAACGGTAAGCCATGTAGTTCCAATTACTCACTCTAAAAGGCCTGACAGGAACTAGGGACCTAGGAATAAGCAAACAAACCGTCAAGCAACACATCGATGCCTACTTCGACCTGATACACCCGATACCCTGTTACGGATTCCTCCACAGAGCAACCCTGCTGCAATCATGGTCAAAGAACGAACTAAACCCATGCGTCCTATCAGCGATATGCGGGATCACATCACGGTTCATCAACCCAGGCAGCTCCGAGTATCGAACTACGGCAAAGAAATGGATTGAAGACGCTGAATCGCAACTCCTTCGCCAATTGTCCCAGCCACGGCTATCTGACATGGAAGCATGGCTTCTCGTGACACTAGACCACTACCTTTCACAGCGGGTCAGCAAGATGCTTGTCTCAATGGCTTTGACATCAAGGCTTGCGTATATCCTGCGGCTGAATCACGAGGATCCACGGCAGAAGTTCCTGGTCCAGGAACGGCGGCGGCGATTGATGTGGGCTATATACATCATGGACTCGTTGTACTCGAGCGGAAAGACGGAGTTCACGGCCTGTACTCCAGAGACTCTTCATATCCGGCTACCATGTACCGAAAAGTCGTTTTCGATGGACGCTCCAGTCACAACAGTGCCGCTTCACTCGAGTCCACATGAGGATACATCCGATGTTGGACTGCTTGGTTACTGTATTCGCGTTTTGGATATTCGCAATCGCGTACAAAGGTCAGAGTCCAGATCTGCTGTTGTATACCCTCACCTAATCATAACTTAGACTTACCCTTACGATCACAAATCACCGAGAGCCCATTGAACAATGCCTACTCGCAGTGGAGTCCATCGAGAACGAATTGCGCCAATTTTCGGCTGCTTTGCCTCTGCGATACCATTGGGACCCAGCAGCCTTCTCTCTGCGGGCTTTTTCGCCTTCGCGTACCCCATTCCTGATGCTGCATGCCTGGTGGCATCAGACACATTGCGACCTCTTCCGATTTACCATCCCGGGGTTTCGGGAAGGTCTCCCAACCGCTGAGATACTACAGCTGTCACCAGAGTACACTTCAGCCTTTCGCGAAAAATGCCTGTATCACGCTATATCCGTATCCAAGATCCTTGAGGTCCCCAAATCAGTTGGAGGATCGGAGCTGATCAGTGATCCTTCAATTGCGATGTGTGCATTCCATTCTGCGCGGATCATCTCAAGGCTTGGACAGTACCCTATGGGCGATATGCCACAGACTGAGCTTGTCGCCCGATTGACAGCTTGTGCTGAAGCTTTGGAAGAACAGGCAGCTATTCTACCAACAACTGCGATATTGAAGAAGGGCATTAGCGATTTGGTAAACGATGCCCAACGCGATCGCCATGGACCTTATGCTTGTCCCTCGATCTGGGAAGAGGAAGAATCTGAGAGCAACAGGGCCACAACAGCTTCGAGGCCTCAAGGAGGGCAATCCGAAGTGAGGGAGGTGTTCTCCAAGCACAGCGTGACTGAAACTGTTCAGAACCTCCAGTTTCAACCTGGCGAGGAGGACCAGCGGGCTTCTGTACAACCGACCTCTGATGTGTCGTATGGGAGCACGTCGAGATCCGTATCGGTGGGAGTGACGGTACACGACTCGGGGTTTATGCCCATGAACATGCCAATACTGCAGGAGTCAGCCAGTCAGGATCACACGGACTTCGGCCTGTATCTGGGTGAAAATGACAGTCAAATGGATAGCGTGTTCAACTTTGGTCTTCACGGACAATACGGGTCCGGACAGCCTGATGTATTTATGGACTCGTTCTGGCCGCTTGCCGATACAGATTGGACCATGCCAGATGTTAGCGGTCTTTGAGCTTGTGAACACTATCTTATTAATTGACTCTGTACCGCTAATGCGAATGCCATTCTCACGGTCCGTTCCAGTACATATCTCTGCCCACCTTGAAGCTCGCTTCCAAGTTCTCACTTGAGCTTCTCACAGAGGCTATATATGTTCCGGCTTCGCAAAGCCAGCTATCCGCTGTCTCGTCCCAAATTGCGGTACTATACTTGTCCAATGCCATAAACGCGGTCGCTTCTTGACCAGGATCCAAGAACACCTTCTGGAATCCAACGAGTGTTCGCACAGGGCGGTGAAATCTCGACTTCTGACCTGACTTTGCCGCGTTGTAAGAGACTGAAAGCATCACAACTTCAGCCCCAGCCATCTTGCCTGTGTTCTTGACGTCAACGCGTACCCCATCCTCAGCGACCCGGATATTGGATGTCGAGAATCTTGTGTAGCTTAGACCGTGGCTAAGAATTGTTAGTGATGGCTATCCATTGTAACAGTAACGACTTACCCGAATGCGAAGGCTGGCTCAATGCCACGAGCATCAAACCAGCGATACCCAACAAAAACATCCTCGGAATAGTAGATCCTACCATTATTACTTCCGAAACTTAAGAAAGTCGGTCCATCCTGGAGCCTGCTTGGGAATGTGACAGGTAACTTGCCACTGGGATTGGCCTTGCCAAAGACTACATCTGCAACAGCATTGCCCGCCTCGTTTCCCCCGTACCAGCTATGCAAGATAGTTTTCGCTTCGTGGCGCCATGGCATATCAATCGGATTGCCAGCTTGAGTCACCACGACAGCGTTCGGTTGAGCTTCTAGTACCGCAGAGACAAGGTCATCGACATGCGGCGGTAAGCTCATGGACTCTCTATCCTTACCCTCCTTCTCAAAATCTGCATTGAGACCGACTACAACGAAAGTGTGCTTGCACTTCTTTGCAACTGCGACAGCACGTCTGATGCCTTCTTCTGGATCAAGCTTAAGACAGCCCCCGAGCCGACATGCCCCTCCAGGTATTGGTATGAAGGAGCCGCCTGTAGTTATTGAGGTTGCTGCACTGCCAGCTTCAACGCGCAATCGATACGTCTGGCCCGCCCTCATCTCATATATTCCACGCTCTTCTCTTGATCCATGACCGAAAAACATTCCAGCATGAGTCTGTGATGTCGCGTTGTCGATGACTAGATGTTCGTCTATGTACAATCTCGAGGTTCCATAGCTAGCGAGGCCGAACTCATAGGTTCCGTCTATATCTGGCTTGTAATAAGCAGTCATAGACATATAGAACGTCTCACCCTTTGCTGGGTGGTCATAGTCCATCAGCTGATATGTTGTATCGGGTATACTCTGCTGGTCAAATAGCTTCCTTGTCTTCCATGCTGACTCTGGCTCATTAAAGAAGGAAATGGAGACACCTGAAACCCCATTCTCATCCGTGACGTGGTCGCCTGTCAAGTATGGCAGTAAGACGTGGCCGAATACCCCAGGTTCAAAATGCACCTTTGCATTTGTGGGAAGTTGGTCACAGATTCCTTGAAAGACAGAGCTTGTGTAATATGGTCGCAAGTTCGCACTTCCTCCACCACATGCTGCAGGAAGCTTGGCGTTTGGTCCGATGATAGCGACATCCTCACACTCTTCAGGGTTGATGGGCAAGATGTTATCTGAGTTCTTCAGAAGCACGAGGCTCTCTGTCGCGAGTCGCCTGTTTAGTGCTCTGTCATCTGGTGAGTCTCGAGTTGTCTCTTTTGTTGACACTCTGGCTGAAGCTGTGGCATTGATGAGCTCGAGGACCTTTCTGGCTCGCTCGTCTATCGTCTTGCGACTGACTTTCCCTGAAACGACTGCTACCAAGGCCTTGTCAGCGCGATGCCGCGAAGGACCCGGCATCTCGATATCAATGCCGGCGTTGAGTGCATCGGTGCAGCAATATGTGCCGTACCTGAAGAGTCAGCTTGTCGCCTCAAGATGACCAGTGGGCTACTTACCAGTCACTCATGACTAAACCGTCAAAGCCCCACTCGCCTCTTAATATGTCCCCCAACAGCTTCTTACTCTCTGACACGTGTACACCGTTCACCTTGTTATATGAAGACATAACGATCTTGGGTTTGGCATCTCTGACGGCCATTTGAAAGGGTTTCAGGTAGACTTCTCTCAACGCCCTCTCTGACATGCAGATATCCGTTGACATTTTGGCTGTTTCTTGGTCATTCGCAACGAAATGTTTCAAGGCAGCTGCGGTCCCCCTGCTCTGTACACCGTGTATAATGGCTGTAGCCAGGACGCCGCTTAAATGCGGGTCTTCAGAGAAGCTCTCGAAGCCACGTCCGTTTAGAGGTCCTCGAACGAGATTCACAGTTGGGCCTAGCCAAACGTGTGCCCCTTTCGCATCACATTCTCTAGAAAGTAGTTGACCTGCTAAGTAGAGCAGATCTGGGTTCCACGTTGCACCAAGGCCTGTTCCACAAGGGATACATAATGCTGGAACAGGGTTGAAGAATCTCCCGCCCCTGGCACCATTGGGGCCGTCGGTGCATTTCACAGAAGAAATACCATGAGATGGAATGTCTTGAGAATTCCAAAAGTCAGATCCTGCCCGGCGTCAATGATTATTACGAGGTAGTAGAGTAGCAAGAACGTACCAGAGAGAAGAGAGATCTTCTCAGCAAGAGTCAATGAGGCTAGTGTTGACTCGACGTCGATGGGCTGCCTTTGGGGAATATGCATGTTGTCGGATGATGACAAGGCCAGAATACAGCACCAGCTAGAAAGCTCGAGGTATAAACATTCCCAATTTCACTGGAGGCAATAGAACCCAAACCTTTCCTGTTTTGCTAGTTGTTGAAAATGGCCAAGCCTGGCTGACTCGTGGATCCGCTCGCCTCGGATGTCGGGCGGAGCACCAGTTGAGTGAATGGTTCCCCGAGTTCATCTAGTCATCGCCAGGTAGTTAGTGCTTTTTTTAATTTTTTTAGGATATCGAGGGGTTAGACGAACCAGACTTCGTGTGGTATCCGAGATTACGTTGGAACAGCGGTAGTGTAAAGATGGCAATGTTACAGAGTACAGCATGCGGCAACAAGTCACGAAGGGTCCAATTTACTGAGCAGGAATTGTGAAACCCAATTCTCAATCCATGCAATGTTTGTTAAAAGTTTCGCAGAAAGGAACTTCATTTGTAATCTATTTCAAGCTGCTCAATCTCGAGATACTAGCTAACCAGACGTGTTCCAATGATACTCTGAAACCTTACAGGGTAAACAAGTTGATGCCATCCCCAGACTCTCGAAGCTTCTTATTCGCCTTCTGCAAGCTGAATCTCATAAACACACACGTCGCGACTGAAAGCGCCGAGAAAGCCATCATGAGGAGATTGGCCTTGATGTAGCGCGGTCCATCACTAACAGGGAAGAAGTAAGGGCTCCAGATATTACCTAGCTGGCTGAGAAGATTGATGATGGCAGTAGCGCAAGCGCGCTTCTCAGGTGTTTGATTGAGAGTTGAACTAGCCCAACTGAAGACCATAGCATTGGATGAGAAACAGCCGCAGATGTAAAGGAAGGCTGCTGCATAACGGGCAGCGTTATTGAGCGTGGCAACGGAGATGATGAAGCCAATACAAGCGACTGCTTGAGGGATGGCGATATGGTAGCCTCGGTTCTTGCGGCGATCGCTGGACCATGCTGTGGCAAAGGCTGTTACGGTCGCGACGAGGTATGGAGGGGCAGTCAGAATGAGCGTAAGAGTTGTGTTGCCGAGCTTGAACCCCTCGACGATTGTGGGGAAGAAGCTGTTGAAGCCGTAAGCACTATGGTTGGCCGTAAGCATGATGACCTATTCATTGTTAGCATTCCCATAAGTCGTCTCGCAATAATGAAACTTACAAAGACCCAGGTTCGAAGATCCTTGACAGCCATCATCAAACCGGCAAAGACGCCATGATCAGCATCTGGAAGAGAAACACGGTCTCTGTTGATACGCTCAACGGCCACCTTCTGCTCGTCGTCAGACAGAAGCCACTTCATAGCTCCGGTCTTTTGTCCAGGGAAGTCAGGCAGCACGAAGAAGGCAACAATGGCAGCTACAAAGCTTCCAGCACCCTCGAGGATGAACAGCCACTGCCAACCAGCCATACCTCTAGCGCCCTCAAGGCCTGACAGAACACCAGCAGCAATCAGACCTGAGAAGGCAGTGGCGAGGAGAACACCAGAGTATAGGATCGCGGTTCGAAGGGCAAGTTCCTTTCGTGGATACCAGCAGCTGAGTAGAAACATGGCGCCTATGTTCTGGTGTCAGGATATACCTTCATATGGAACTGAGGGTTGAGACATACCTGGGAAGAAAGGTGCTTCTGCGATACCGAGGAAGAATCGGATGACGATCAGGTGAGTGTAAGTGCTAGCGCCAGCAGTAGCTGCTGACACGATGGACCACAAAGCAGTCCAGGCTGGAATATACATCGACGGGCGGGTTCGAGTAAGGAGCATGTTACTGATCACCGTTAGCATTTGCGCTTCAAGTGTGAAGGAGTCATTTACCTGGGGAGTTGCATGAGCATGTATCCAACGTTCAGGATTGACACTGCAACATTGAACTGGTTGCCTTTGAGACCAAGGTCTTGTTCAAAGGTACTAAGACGCGCTTGACTAAAGACAACTGTCAGCGACACTGCTAAGTTTATGGAATGCTTGGTTAGAACTCACGCGATGTTGTTTCGATCAAGATAATTGAAGAAGTAAAGAAGCCAGACCATAGGAAGAAGAGTCAAGTCCAGTTTACGAACGAGCCTCTTCTCAGTGGTATCATACTGCTCATCCGTCATGCCAAGTCCGTTGCTAACAGCCTCTTCAGCTTTGGCTGGCATGATCTCGTCGACGTGCTCTGAGGAGAGGGATAGATCCTGCTTTTGTTCGGTCATGGTGACAGTCATTCTGGAGGAGCAATGTCTCTGAAGAATCGTTTGATTGAATGGATGTCTCTAAGCCAAGCTGAAGACTTTGCTGTGAGAATGATTGAAGTTATTTCGAGTGCACAAGTCCATCCTTATATCAATTTCGCCTCTTCGCTAGTCCTCTACGCTAATTACAGCCAAAAAGTCTGATACTGGACTTCCCCAGCCAATTCCCCAAAGCCCATACCCCGCATTTCCCCAGACTCGTTCGTTCAGAGATCTCGACTCAAGGAGCAGTCCGTCAGACGGAAGAGTCCTCCTGGAGGAATTGGCCAATAGGAACGTGCCCATTTCCATTCTTTCCCCACGGCGGGATTAGCGCTTTTTTTTCGCAGCCACCGGAACGCGGAGCTGTCCTTGGCCATTTCAGTCAAAACATCCAAGCACCAGCTTCTCAGCATACCTTACGAGCTTACCTCCTACTGGCTCTTCAATTTACGCAAACAGGTCATCATGTCATCCAAAGCCCGTGAGCTCTTGCGCAAGTTTACATCGTGCGACGTAAGGTCAACCATCAAATACCCCAATCACATCAATGAACTGATCATCCAGTAGATCGGAGATGCCTTAGTTAAGCTCAAGCATCCCAGAGGAGGCTTCCTCGATGGCATAAAATTGCGGTCTGTGGACTCGCAGACTCGTATTTTTGGCCCAGCTGTCACTGTCAAGATGGTTGAGGCAAATGATACAAAAGCTCCTAAGCTTGACAAGCATTTCGTCGACCATAATGTGAAAGGTGGAATCATGTATATCCATCAGCCACCTACAGTTGCCTCCGCTTGCTGGGGTGGTCTCATGTCTACTCGTGCTCAGTATCTGGGTGCTGAAGGCGTGGTCATCAATGGAAGAATGAGGGATATAAACGAACATAGACAGTTCAAGTTTCCTGTAAACCATCTGTTACCAATCCTAACAGAGTCTAGAGCTAACGAGGCATAGGTATTCTCGAGAGGGCAATCTATCTTGGGATCTAATACCTTCACCAGGGCCTCGGAGATCAATGTTCCGCTCCAGTTCAACGGCGATCTGTGGATAAACCCGGGTGATATCTTGGTTGGGGACGCTGATGGTGTTGTATCGGTTCCTCCGTCTCTGATAGAGCAAGTCGTAGCTTTGTGTCAAGAGCGAGCCGAGATTGATGAGAAGATGTTTGCAAAGCTTCGTAAAGGTGCGGCCATGGGGGATCTGATCCGTACTATTCGAAAGGATAAATAGATTCGGACATAATAAATTGATCATTGCTGCAACGAATCTTCAGTCACAATATATATTCACTGATCTACACTTCGCAGTGTTACTAGATGGTGTCCATAGCTGCATGGCATAGCAATACAATGGCTCACACTTATATCCAGTAGTAAGTGTTAGGTATTTAAAATAGAGGATTAACGAGAAGCTGTACTGATAGAAAGAAAACTTGATCTGATATTAACTACGTTCTGTTCAAGCACCTATGTATGTCAATCTACGACCATAATCTAGCCAAATAGCCTTTTCGGATTGTCAACCATCAACATGTGCCATTCCTGATCCGACAGCCACTCCCTCAAACTCCACAACCATGCCTCATCATCAACCTCCAAAAATGGTGTCTCTCTCATAGCTTCTTCATGACTTCGTACCTTCATTCTCGGTGTATGCGGCCAGTCACTACCCCAAATAACCTGACGTGGATTTGCATCTACAAGAGCTCGCACAAGGAACTTCAAGTCGCTGTATCGTGGGCTCTGTTCACTCACTCGGTATGGAGCGCTGAGCTTGACATAGAGAAGACCGTCTTTGGCGAGCCGTAAAATGGGTGCGAATCCTGGCTGTTGAGTTGGGTCTTGTCGATATTGAGTTGGAAGCATACTTGGCGCTTTAAGCAGGCCGAAGTGATCAGTGATGAGGGGCCGACCTGTTGGAGCCACTTCTTCTCTAACGAAAGGCTCCAGAATATCCCAGAAGTCGGTTCGGATAGTTGTCATTGTGAGACTCCAAGGAAGTGACAAACGCGTTACCCGTTCAAGATACGCACGGAGTGTCTTCTTCTGGAGCTCTACATCTTCCATCGCGTTGTAGTGATAGAGATTCACACGAAGACCACAGATACCTGCAGCCTGCATATCTCGTATCTCATCATCGGTAGTATTCTCGGGGTCAATGACACCAACGCCTGATGTACTAGACTTTCCCAGCTGGGTGACGAAGGTTTTGAGCGAAGTACAGTCATCGCCGTATGATAGCCCATGGGTAAGCACAGAATTGGTGATGCCCAGCTTCTGTCGGAAGGTCTTGAAGGACTGGACTGTTGCAGCGGGAGGTGTCAAGTGGCGGGTTGGGCTGTAAGAAAAGGTTGACGCTGGTAGAGTGTTAATCAAGGCTTTCTGGGATTAGGATATGGAGAGAACATACGCTCGAAAATGTGATGGTGAGTGTCCCAACCGCCATTGGGGAACAGCTCAACTTTGGTGGACTTGGTGAGAATTTGGGTCGCCATATTTCTTCTCTGGGTGATGCCAATTGAACGAAAGATCATTACTGGAAGTATAGTCTTAGTATTTCAGTCTCGGGACCCAGAATAGTCTTTTCTGGGCCTTTTAGTCAATATTTTGAGCTTATGTCTCCAGCGCATATCGGTCATGGAACCATCCCAGCACTGGTGGCGTTCGTCGGAGCAGCCCGTAGTGGATCTAGCCTGATCAGACATGCGCTGGAGCGGAACGGACTACTCCTCGCGCAGGAAGGAAGGGCTCCATGGTACTAGCATGGATAGGTCCTGATAGAATGATGGATTGAGAGTCTCAATTGGCTCCAACATTTATGAACATGCATCGGCCAAAGTACAACAGAAATCCGGCTTGTTGCTGTTGATTAAGGCTCCGATGCCTCATGTCCCGCCATAGCTCGGCTCTACTGCCCTTGATAGGAAGGCTCGGTGTACCCGCGAATCCAGCTTTAGCCATGCATCGATTGTATCAGTGGCAAAAAAGTATTCGTTACAGTTAAATGGCATTCAAGACACCAAAGTCTGATCTTTGGTTAATGTGATGATATTCTTGGGGTTTATGGATGTGTCTTCATTAACACGGCGGCGGTTTCATTCCTCTAAGGCAGGATAATACAATCAAGTGCAAATGCTTCGATAAATATTTCGTTGAATCTCCAAAAATGTAAACATGCACATCGTGTGCCTGTCTACCATTAGCGTTCGGCTTAAGACAGATTTCCACCCATATACTCACGGTCCAACCCGTAAAAAGCTCGGTACCCATCCTCGAAAGATCCAAGTACCTCCTTCAGTCCGGAATGCCTCTCTTGCAGTACCTATCATCCCTCTCCCTGCAGTAGACATAGAAGACATCACCCTTGTTTTGACAACATCTAGAGGATTCGTGATCGTCACCGCAACTACAGCTGCTATAAACGCAGAAAAGGCTTGTACCGCCGGTGTTTCTTCTGTCTGTCTATAGTCAAGGATGCACTTTTTGATGATATCATAGCTTGCAAGCTGTCCTGCTGTTTGTGTCGCAGCACGCGTACAGTTAGGTAGCCATCCTCTCATGAAGGCGCCAAAACCTTCTTCCTGTGCCATTCGCACCATACCATCGCCGACATGACGGTAATTGTGCCTTTGGTAAGACGGAAGTGAACCATCATGCTGCATTCTGACATTCAGAACATCTGCAAAGTTGCCAGCCATCCCACCCGCAAATCCAGAACACCACGCAGTGGCAAGGAGAAAATGGCTGCCGGGGTCAGAGCCAGCCCGCGACTTGAGTTCTTCGTAGATGCCAAATCAGATGCCCGAATAAGTGAGCTGGCGCACGACGGAGGCTGTTAGACCACTGTACAGAGCTGTTATACCTTCATTTCTGATGATGATCCTGACGGCCGAAGAGAACGACGGAGTCACGTTGGGTGTGCGTGTTTGTAAGCGGACCTGAGATCCGTTCTTAGCTTGTGTATGTCAAGGGAGAAGTAAACTATAAGAGAAGTCACCTTAACTGATCACTTTAGTTAGTTACGGTCGACATGGAGAAGATGTATTACCGTACCAAGATCAAGAGGATGGGTGACGCAAGCAGCTAAAGCGCTAGCACTGCCGCCGAACCAGAATGGATATTTGATCTTGGTGTCTCTTGTATTTTCTTTGTGTGCTGGTTGAAAGGCCATCCTCCCGCAATCTCCGATCTGCGTGTAGGTCCCCTAGAGTCGAATTCTCGATCGTGAGGTCCAGTATATGCTCATCTGTCTCAAAAAGGATATTGAGAAAGATAATCGAGATGATGCACCATTTTTAATCCCTTATGTAGCCTTTGAAGCTAGCCTTTCAAAAAATCGCGGCGGCTCAGTCTCGATCGCCGTATTGCCTGGTCGGCGATTAGGGAGAACCAGGAGTCGGCGATCGTTGTTCGACATGGACCCATGCTATCGGCAGTTCTCGGAAAGCTTGAGAAGATTTGTACTTTCTACTAATATCTGCTATTACGGATGATAGTCGTACTTTATTGATAATTCTTCTACTGGACGAGCTCTATGTCGGGTCAAATGACCTATCGAAGCAGAGCGTCATTTGCCTACGCTTACAGCTCACCATCATCTATGACTCGTGCTGGAATATATTCCTCTAAAGTCTCAAAAGGCGTCATTCTTGTTCCAGATACAAACTGGACAAAGGTTGCACATGCTTTCATCGTTGTAATAGCCCGCTTACGATCTATAGCCATCATTTCCGAGAATATTCGTGCTTGGAGCTTTTTCTCGGGACGGCTCCTGGCATCGACCTCAAGCGCGGGGGTTACCAAAGTTTGAAGAAAACTATCAAGATCTTTCGTCGGCTTTTTGAGTTCAAGCATTTCCCTATCATCTGTAACGGTTTAGCATATCCTCATCAATTGGCAGCGTAAAGGCTCAAACCGTCATAGAAAAGCAAACTCATTCGCATATGAAACAACCTCAAGTCTTTCCGGGCGGCATTCGGGAATCGTTACGCTGATGAAACCGTAGGGGTCCGCCAAGCTGCCTCTATATCTATTCACTGGACGTACGTAGCGAGCCCAATACTTCTGGACTCGAAGTGCCCCTTGGACCTCTTTGACCGAGTCCCTGTGCATGCGGAGAGGTTTGCCATGATCCAAGTCATGTGTCTCATACCGCCAAGCGTCAATTTTCTCAGAATAACAAAAGTCCATCTACGGAGTTGTAGAAAGGCAGAATGTTTCTCGGAACTGTTATATTTTGCGAGCAGTAAAAGCCTTAAATAATTGACATTAAACGGCGTGATTTCGCTTGATGCGTTTCGAGGACACATCATAAGCATCAACCATGTTCAAGGCCATATCGCCTCAGCGTCAAGGTGAGGGGAAGTCTTGCGATTGAAAACTTCCCAGGAAATATCGTTAGTTTTATATATCTCTTTTTCGAGAATGACATACTGCTCGTCTGGCGACCATCATCAGTCACTACTCTCAGTGACTGAACTTGCTTGCCATAAGCGATTGAAATATTGACAAGATGCAGCAAGACTGATAGTCTTCATTTTGTCAACGACAATAAGTTCTAGTGTATTTGCATATTTCAAGACCGTAGTCTTGTAAGAGACTGTCAAATACCATAAGCTAGCTCCTCTGGTGGTTCACGCACGTGACGCATCTCCCAGCGGGGTCATCCACTCTCATCTTGAGCAATTGTCAGCTTCACCAAATATTCAGTGAGAACAGCCAACCACGTCATCTCCACTCCCTAACCCCTGTAAACGTATCGACTCCCATGGCGACGCGTATCAACGCCCCTAAGAAGGTCCGTCTGGCCTGTCGACGCTGTCGGGTACGGCGCATCAAGGTGAGAAACATTACCTGCTTCCAATAGCCTCCAGACTAAAGTCTTTTTTTCCTTGTCTCGTGTAAGTGTGATGGCCAAGTTCCCGCTTGCACAAACTGCGCGAAGGCTGGGCAGGTCTGCTTAGATGTCGACAGTCAAAACTCGGATGTTGTTATTCCTCGCAAGTGAGTACACGTTGCAACGTCTCAGGGCATCCGTTGACTGTTGCAAGTTTCGTCTCTGCCGCCCGCGATAGGATACGATGGTTGGAAGACATCATCAAAGAGCGCCTTCCGGACGTAGATCTTCGTTCTGGTCCTCAAGTCGATCCATCGTCTGACCCAAGGGCGCCCTTTCAAGATGAGAGAATCCCCGAAGATGCTGACGTCGTGATATCGTCAATCCCACCAGTGCCAACAGTCTCACGCAAGAGATCGGCGGAAGCATTGGGACAATCTGATCAAGATGAATCGTTTCCAGAAAGAGCTCATTCTGTCGCCGTCAACCTGGGCATGCTTTCTCTCAATATCGATTCTCCGCAAAAACATTATCTGGGTTCGAGCTCAGGACTTCTCTTCACAAATCTCATCGGAGCATCGCCACCGAGTGTAGAGTCGACGCCTCAAGGTCCCCGCGGTGACAGATACGCCGGGGAGCTTGAATGGAGTGATGATGCCGTTGCTCAGGATCAAAACAGGAAGTATCATCGAGAGCTATACAGTCTTCTGAAACAAGTCAGTCTATTATCTACAGTGTGTCGATGTACCCTCTGACTATCGATAGGAACTACCGTCAAAGCATAATGCTCTCGTATTGATACACACATATATCCGCTGGATTCATCCAGACTTCCCCTTCCTCGAACCTCTCTCATTATTCAGTGCCGTGGAAGCCATCTATTCCTGTCTTGATCGCATTCTGGAATGCGACATCTCTTCTCATGGATGGCCCGCTAGCATGCCACCGTTTCGATGGAACGGAAGGGTGGTGGTCCCTGGAGTTTCCAATGAAGAAGGTGTTACCTTGTCAGCGGTTGCCTTCGTCCTGTTCATGGTCTTTAACATTGGAGCTCTGGTCAAGGTGCGATCACGTAACTACGACTTTCCGCCGCAGCGCTTTTACCGTGCTGCTCTTCATTTCTCGAAGGAAGGCTTCGCGCATATTACCTTGTCTTCGACCCAATCTCTAATGATGTTGGTCATGCATGGCATGCTTACTCCTGCAGAGGTCAACTTGTGGACTTTGGTGCATCTTGGGCTTGCATATTGTGTCGAGACTGGTATACATCGGGAACAAAGCCAGTCGAATCCAGAAGACTTTGCTATGCTTCAAGTGAGACGATTCACTTTCTTTACGATCTATTCTCTCGATAGGTATTTAAACAGACTCAGGCCATTGAGGAGATTATGCTGACTATGCCAGGTCCATATCATCGATACAGGGAAGGCCACTTGGCTTCAGAGACGAAACCTTCGACGTCAAAATACCTGAACCATTGTCAGACACCGACGAGAATATCCAAGGACCACTTCCACCTTCATTCATAACTGCAGTGACTCGTTACTCGTCCTACCATTTCAGACTGGACCGTATCGTGTCCGACATCAAGCTCCATTTGTATCATCTTCCTGGTGATTCCAGCTTCTTTCCATGGCCAGATAATCCAACAGAACAACAGAGTAGGATCCAGCAGGCCTTGAAGAACTGGTGGGAAGAGGTTTCAAATGATGGATTTGAGTACCCCAGTCTGGACCACCGACAACGGGAAGTCTGGAAGTTGAAGCTGAAATTGAAGTACCATACTACTATGGTTCTGCTCTTCCAACCATCCCAAGTCATTCGGCAGCCTGCTTCCGAGGCGCTTCAAATCTGCTTCGACAGCGCAGCTGGTATTCTTGACGGCTACCAACGCCTACACGACCTTCATGGTCTTCACTTTGGATGGAGAGCGGTGCAGAACATCTTTGCGGCTGGTGCTACGCTCATCTACTCATTCTGGACCTCGCAGGCGGTGCGGGAAAAAGCATCACCGGAGACAATGTCGAAGAATTTACGAAGCTGCTCAACTCTCCTCACAATTGGAGGCGAGTGGTGGCCATCCGCACGGAATGGTCAAGCGAGCTTTGGGTCGGTCGCAGATTTGACCATGAAGAGGCTGTACATGGCTGATGCATCACATAAAGCTCCGCGATTGTCCTTACAACAAACTGCTTCTGGTAGACCAAGAGACGGGGCCGACGTTGATGCGCCCGGAACTCAGCATCAGCCTCAATTTTCGGACGAGACAGGTCAGTCGGTAGTGATTGACACAAGCTCGGCGTGGCAAAACCTGGACTTGGATGTTGGAGATAATCCCAACCAATTTGACTGGCCGTCATCAATTGAAGGCGCATTTGATCCGGAAATCGAGATGTTCCTGGAGGACTTCAGCAGGTCCGACTTTACCTGGAGCTTTCCTCTGAATGATAGTCAAGATCTAGACCTTTTTGGATCGGATCCGAATCACGGCTTCTGACTTCGGCGACCGATTGCGGGGAACGGAGTAGTCCGTCAGCGGTGATAAATGGGGTACGGACTACTCCAAGCGTCCTCGGCTACGGGATGAAGATTTGCAGGGACAGGTTTGTGCGATAAACAAATAAAAACGTGCTGATTACCATGCAAGGGCAAGAGAATTGTTGTACGAATATTGCTATGCATATGCTGCAACTATCGCAAGAATGGCGCTCACAGCAACACGACTTAGCCTACGACGGGTTTGTTCCGCCCGACAGCGACCATTGACACAAGCTCGACAATGTTTAGCGACGCATGCATCTCATATCGCATTGAGCCCTCTTGAACCAGTCAGTAACTGTACTTATGTCTGAATGTCAATTATTCACCAGATCACAGTATAATGCCCTCGATTACACCACCCGACTCGAATCTCTCCGTCGCGTCCAAGGCGCTAACAAACGACCCTTGACCCTCTCCGAAAAGCTCCTCTACAGCCACTTAATCCACGACAACGATGATTGGGTACTCGACCAAATAGAGCGAGGAAAGACAATCCTCCGCCTACGACCGGATCGCGTCGCTTGCCACGATGCAACAGCTACAATGGCTCTTCTCCAATTCATTAGCGCTGGCCTACCACGCGTCCAAGTGCCGACATCCGTGCACAGCGATCATCTTATCGTCGCGGAGTACGGTGCGAAGAAAGATCTTGAGCGGGCTGCAGGTGATCATCGCGAAGTTTATGCTTTTCTAAGCAGCGCCGCGAAGAAATACGGCATTGGGTATTGGAAGCCTGGTGCTGGTATTATACACACTACTATCTTTGAGAACTACGCTTTCCCAGGTGGTTTATTCATTGGGACAGACTCGCATACCCCAAACGCTGGTGGAATGGGTGTTCTTGGTATTGGAGTTGGTGGCTCCGATGCTGTGGATGCTATGGCTGGAATGCCATGGGAGCTTGTCTGTCCAAAGGTCCTGGGCGTTCGTCTTACAGGAAGCTTGTCGGGATGGGCCTCTTCTAAGGACATCATCTGCAAGCTTGCTGGCATTCTTACTGTCTCTGGCGGAAAGGGCAAGGTCATCGAATTCTTCGGTCCTGGTACGGAAACGTTGGGAGCTACAGCCATGGCGACTGTTTGCAACATGTCTGCCGAGGTTGGATCAACATCATGCATCTTCCCCTACTCGCAAGCCATGGCGCGGTATCTTTCAGCGACCAAGCGAGGCGATATCGCTCGCTATGCTGATGGCTTCACCGAGACACTACTCACTGCCGACCGTGGAAGCGAGAAATACTATGACGAGGTCATTGAGTTTGATCTCTCAACACTTGAGCCTCATATCAACGGCCCTTTCACTCCAGACCTTTCACATCCCTTATCTGAGTTCAAGACACGCGTTCAAGAGAGCTCTTGGCCCTCTAAGATCAGCCACAGCATGGTGGGCAGTTGCACCAACAGCTCATACGAGGATCTCGAGAAAGTCTACGACATGGTTCAACAGGCCAAGAAGGCAGGTATCAACCAGCCCAGGACACCTTTCATGGTGAGCCCAGGAAGCGAACAGATTCGCGCAACAGCAGAGGAGAGTGGTATCCTACCAAGTCTAAGGGAGGCTGGCGCTGTCGTTCTCAGCAACTCCTGTGGACCTTGCGTTGGGCAGTGGGATAGGAAGGACGTTGATGTTGCTGGAGCTGAGGACAACTCAGTCATTTCCAGCTTCAACCGCAACTTTACTGGTCGCCATGATGGAAACCCTGCGACACATTCATTTGTCACGTCTCCCGAGATTGCCACTGCCTTTGCTTATGCTGGCGATCTATCTTTCAACCCCATGCACGATACCATTTCCGTTGAGTCGAGCACCTCCAACCACTTCCGATTTACACCTCCTATAGCCAACGAGCTTCCAAAAGGCTTCATCGCTGGCAGCGATCTCTACCAACCACCTGTCCTAGAAGATACCTCAGATTACAAAGTAGCCATCGATGAAGGAAGCGATCGCTTAGAACTTCTCACGCCGTTTGAGCCTTGGAAACCAGGCCAAGCAGAAAACATGGAAGTCCTCATCAAAGTCTCAGGGAAGTGCACCACCGATCATATTTCACCAGCAGGGCCATGGTACAACTATCGCGGCCATCTATCCAACATCAGCCACAACATGCTCCTCGGCGCTACGAACGGATTCCTTCCTGATGCGACTTCCCTTAGCATGACTGGCAAGACTCGAGATCCTACGGATGGCACCATCAAGTTCATCCACAAAGCAGCAAGAACGATGAAAAATGCTGGCATCAGATGGTGTATCATTGGTGATAACAACTACGGTGAAGGAAGTTCTCGAGAGCATGCTGCGCTAGAACCCAGATTCTTAGGCGGTGTAGCAGTCATTGCAAAGAGCTTTGCCCGGATTCATGAGACGAATTTGAAGAAGCAGGGCATGTTTCCGTTGACGTTTGCAGATCCTGCAGATTATGATAGGATACAGGAGGGTGATGCTATAAGTCTACTGGACGTGGATGGAGATAAGCTGAAACCGGAGAAGCAGGTTACGATGAAAGTTGTGAGGAAGAATGGGAGTGAATGGACTGCACAGTTGAATCACTCATATCATGCGCACCAGCTTGCATGGCTGCGAGCTGGAAGTGCGTTGAATCATGTTAAGAAGACGATCTTAGGCAGCGCGGCTTGAAGGTTGCTTGTTAGGATAGGATCTTATGGATAAAAGGCGTTGGTGTTGATTCATGTATTTTCACGTAAGACTGTTGCTTATAGGCATAGATAATCCAATACTGCATTTGGTAAATATAAATTACTAATTTCATGGTCGGTTTGACCTCCACGGAGTTCCTTGTCACGTAACGAAGCCCTCCGTTGTGGAGAAACATGAAGTAACGTAATCGCAACGATCTTACCAATCCATGAGGACTAGGCCCACCACCGGCTGTTCATAACGTTACTTATGCGACACCCAACAATACAAATGGTAACGTTTGTGCATTATTATAATATCATTTGAAGAATTGAACAACTTTGAACAATCCTTCGGAGTCACAACAACTGAAGTCATACCCAGAAAGCCCTTACTAACTCAATTCCTAAAAATGAAGTGGCAAAACATCGCCAAAGAATCTCAAGACAGGATCTTGCATTCGATACCTGAACGCTGGCGATTAGACGTCAATCAGTACAAAGACCTCAAAGATGTTACCAACGTGCCGTACACTTGCGGTTTGCTTACCGAAGAGCAACTGAATATCACGGAACTCACAGCCACAGAAATAGTCAAGAAAGTCGAGATTCGAGAGCTAAAAGCAGTGCAAGTCTTGGAAGCTTTCGCTGGACGCGCTGCGATCGCGCATCAGCTGGTCAGTAATCTAGCCAGGTGATGGTAATGAGCTAACCTGGCAATAGGTCAATTGTCTGACAGAATGGTTCTACGACGAAGGCTTTGAGCAGGCAAGACAACTCGATGAAACGCTACAGAAGAATGGCCATCTAAAAGGTGCTCTACATGGTGTTCCTATCGCTCTCAAGGTCAGCTATCTACCAAGAATTGACCTCTACCAATACTCACACTCGCTGTGAAGGACATCCATTGCGTCGCAAGCCATGCTTCGACCATGGCGTTCGTTTCAGGCAGGAATAATATCGCCAGCCAGGATTCCTCTGTCGTAGCTGCGTTGCGTGCTGAAGGTGCTATATTCTTCTGCAAGACCACAATGCCTCAGTCAGCTATGGCTCTCGAGACAGTCAGTAACCTCTGGGGTCGCACGCTGAACCCTTACAATCGAGACCTGAACGCTGGAGGTAGTTCCGGGGGCGATGCCGTCCTGGTAGCTATGAAAGGTACACCTCTCACGCCCTCGACTGATCTCGGCGGGTCGATTCGTGTACCAGCTGCTTTTAATGGACTCTATGCTCTCAAGCCAACGGCTGCACGAATCCCAAAAGGTGGAATGCCGGACCTTGGACAGAACCTCATTCAAGTATCCTTTGGGCCTATTTGCCACTCCATCGAGGATGTGGAGTTACTAACCCGGGTCATAAATGCGCATCCTTACAACAGGTTCGATGTCACTTGCGCGCCAATTCCATGGAGGAGGCTAGACCCCGCGGAAGGGAAGCTGAAGATTGGACTGATGAAATGGGACGGCGTGGTGACACCTCACCCACCAATTCTTCGAGCATTGGAGCTGACCAGGCAGATACTGATAGAAGCTGGACATGAGGGTAAGTTCAGATTAGTTGCGATCTGAGGATGCCATAATTAACTTGAGTCTCAAGTTGTTGACTTCAAGCCGCCCTTCAACTGCTGGCAAGCCTTACAGACAACTGTAGGTCTCTCGTATATAAGCCGGTGTAATGACTGATAGGATCCAAGTTCGATATATACTATCAAGGTGGAGCTGATGGGACCATCGCTGCACTTGAAGAGTCTGGTGAACCCATAATCCCAGCGTTTGCCGACTTACTCAAGGTCTTTAATGTTCGTAGGCTTCCCGCTTCCGAGATTCTACAGGTAAGTCGAACCACAAAAAGTCATTTCTTCTGGTCTGATTATTGGCAGTTGAGTGGCAAGGTACGAAAGTACAAAGAGAAGTTCCTCGCAGGATGGAACCAAACAGCCAACGATGGCCACCCCATTGACGCCTTGATCTGTCCTCCGGCACCTGGCGTTGGCTATCCTCATGACTTCAATGCATACTGGGGATACACTTCGCTGTTCAACCTAATTGACTATCCTGCTGCGATATTACCGATATCAGGGCTCAAGGTCAACCCTGAACAGGATCCTGTTGACCTGGATTACGTACCCTTGGACACCAATCCTTACGATGAACCCAACCACGAAATTTGTACGCAAGACCATTACGTGGCTACACGCACGCACGCTAACTATACGCTGTTTGTAGATGATCCGAGCCGTTTTTCGAACCAGCCAATAACCATACAAGTTGTCGGTCGTCCTTTCGAGGATGAAGAGCTCGTTCAAGTATCCTCGACTCTTGATGCATTATTTCGCGGACTCTAGCAGCAACTTCTAGCTTTTCTGGATTTTTTCGTAGGAACACATATTTTCTTAATCAGTTATTGCTCGCGAATGTGGAAACTTATAGTAAAAAGTGGAAACAATTTCTGATCTCTATCGCATTATATCCTATTGAATGTGAACATCCAAATTGGTCGCATCTGTATGCCCCCGCCGTGGTATCGATTACTCCCCATGCATTCGTCCCTCGTCAAATTATCCATCACCCAGTCCATCACAACTGGAGCCTTCTCAAGCGCGGTTGAAACCACCATTTTCCCGGATCTTGTTCAAAAACCTGAGAACAGCCGGTGTAACCTCCTCAGGCTTCTCCATCATAGGCGCATGCCCAACACCCTTGACAGCAACAACCTCGCCATCCTTAAAGTTTGACACGACCCACCGAGCTTCCTCAATAGGATCAGTCCAGTCAGGATCGGCATCGCCATAGACAGCCAATACGGGAGCCTCGACTTTGCTAATGTATGGTGCGACAACAGCGTGGTCGGTAGATAGTGTAGCGTGGAATGCCTTCCAGCGACCAGGGCCTGTCAACATGGCGATTGATCTGTCAACTCGCTCTTGGGTCTTATCACCGAGACCAGGCCAGAGCTTAGGGGCGTATGACTTCCAGATCATAGGGCCAATAGGTTGACGCATTGAGAGGCGAAAGAGACTAGCCACAAGCTTGCCAGTACCAGGGCGAAGGAATGCTCCGAGGAGTATAAGACCAGCGACCTTTTCGGGATGGCTTCCAGCAGCGATGGTAGCAGCAGCACCGGAGAGGGAGGCACCAGCCAGGACAGCAGGGCCTCCACCGTAAGCATCAATCAAGGTAATGAGATCGTCGGCAGTAGCTTCATCACCATAACGATTGAAAGTAGTACTGCTGTCGCCATGACCTCGAAGATCGACCATAGCGACTCTGTAGCCAGATTTACGAAGCTCTGTAGCTAGAGCATCGTATGCATCACGGAAGTCTCCCATGGCGGGTGAGCAGATGACAAGAGGGCCTTCCCCAGCGATGTCAACGGCAAGCTTACCGCCGTCTGTTTCAATGAATGTGACAGTCATGGTGAGTGTGATTGGTGGGTTAAGTAGTAAGTGTAAGTGGAAAGAACTTGTGAGTATTACTTAGTGTAGACTGTAAGTCTTGATAGTGAGGTATTAATGAGATTGTTGATGATGAATTAGTACTACAATAAGCAGAACAACACAAGTTATATATAGTCAGACTCGAGTCCTTTTCACGAATCCTTATGCTTACTCCCGTGCCTCTTACGCTGCATTTTCGGGCCAGTAGGGCGAGCTTCGACCGATGACGCGGTCAGACAAGATATTGATTGGCTCGTGCAGAAGCACGAGAAAATGCCGAAACTAACGCGAGACGAAGGATTCAACCGATCAGCCGTAAACTCTGATTGGTTGCACTGAGCATTCCCACTCGGTCCCTCTATTTTCCGATTCGGTGATCAGTGCTTTTGGTCTGATAAGATAAGCCTTATCTCTCGCATTTCTCTTATCTCGTGCTGCAGGGTAGAGGAAGTGAGATTTTAGGACTTGGTCCTATCAGACTTCTTCTTAGCAATAGTTATATAGTATAAGTTCTATGTTTGATAGCTTCTCTAGACCCTTCTCATTCCTGAGTGCATATAACTATCTATCATGTCCATCATCCAGGCTCAAAACTCGGGAAGCTTCAATCCCACTAAGCTCTCGCAAGCATCAACAACCCGTTCCTGCAACTCAACCTCATTACACTGAGGAGTTGGCTCTGCCAGTTTCCTCTTAGGCTCAAAGTATTTTCCAGTCAACCTTTGATCATAGTCACCTTCAGCCAACATAACATATGTATCAACTCCATCCTCGAGCTGATCAGGACCATCCTCACCGCCAAGTTTCGTCGCAACCCAGCCTGGATGAACAGACATGACTGACCTGTCCTTGAAGCGCCGGGCGACTGCGTTTGCGAGCAAGATGACGTGCAGCTTTGAGTCACAATAGGCCGGGAAGTCGTGAAATTGAGATTCGCCTCGCTCAATCCAGAATATATCCTTAACGCTTACATCAGCCTCAGCATGGAGCTGAGACGCGATATAAATGAGTCTCTTGGGAGGCGTTAGGAGACAAGTGAGAATATAAGGTGCAAGCACATTGACGGCGGTTTGAGCTGGAATTCCCGTATCGGGAGTCTTGCGGAACGGTCCAGCCATCATGCCAGCATTATGAATAATGGCATCGAAGGTTCCGACAGCGTTGACTTCCTCAGCAAGCCTTTTCGTCTCGGAAACGAGAGTCAAATCCGCTGCAAAAGCACCGGCTGCACCAGGGCATTTTTCTTTGGCTTCCGCTGCGCGTTGAGCGTTGCGCGCGTGGAGATAGACGGTGTGATTGCGCTTGACGAGTTGACGCGCAGCTTCGAGGCCTAGGCCGTCGGCGGAACCGGTAATAAGAATGCGAGCCATATGAACGGAGTGAATTGAAAGTGACTTGGATTTTCGAACAGAAAGTCAATGGGCCTTCTTGTGAATTTGTACGATATCGATGATATGTATTTCTAATGCGCGAAATTTCTTCGATCCTTGGCACTGACACTTGAGCCTCAAAAACGTCAACTACCGGCATTTCATAGCCAAATTGGCTCTTAGCGTCATTCTCGAACCCGCATTGACGTATAATCTCGGCGTTGCTAAACTCGTTTCAGTTGGCGATTTCCGCGCGACTGGTGGATGCGGATATATCGGACTTTGAGAACTACCGGGAATGGGTCTGGCGGATGAAACCCAATGCCGAGATGCGGCTATGGGACTTGCCGGACCATTTTCCTCACCGAGATATAGACGGATAAGGAAAACTATCTTGATTGTTGATACTGTAATGCATTAGTGGTAATCCCAATACCATGATGCACCACGTGAGCTCTATCTAATTGCGGTCTTCGCACAAGGTAACGTCTATCGGCTCCTCTAATCTACAACTTCAACTGAGTTCCCTTCCGATGATCAACAAGCTGTTTCAACACCAAGGCCGATTTCTTCGGCGTCCTCTCCAACGTCTCATAATCCGTAAACGTCACTCCAAACCTCGGTCCATACCCATCGGACCACTCCAGATTATCCATCAACGACCACGCAAAATACCCCTCAACAACAGATCCATCTTCACCGACCGACCTCCCAATAGCATCAAGGTGATCTTCAAAATACTTGATCCTATACTCATCCTGAACAGATTCCTCACGCGTCATTTTATCCTCCCCTGGACAAGGACAACCGTTCTCTGTGATGATGATAGGTTTGCCGTAAAGACGATGTACACGTGTGAGATGTTTACGGAAGAGATCTGGGCAGGATCGGAGCCAGTGCAGACCACTTTCTAAACCGACGGGGTCACCGACTTTGTTGGTCTGGAGCTCGTCGAGGTTGCCGATGTAATCTGTGTCTGGCGCCGGGGAGGTTTTGTTGCGGGCGAATTGAGAGGTGTAGTAGTTCATGCCGTAGAAGTCACTTTCTGCTGAGCGAAGAAGTTTGAGCTCGTCGGATGTGAACTGTGGTAGGCGATCTTTGAGTTGATCGCGCATGCACTTGGGGTAGTCTTGTCCTAAGCTTCGCAGAGTTAGCATTCCGTCAATATGCTGTTGGAAAGGCGTGGCTTACAAGATAGGGTCGGCAAACCATCCGATATGGAACTGCATGCGTCGCTCAGCAGCTTCACTATCTCGCGGGTCGTTGATATCCCATGGTTCGTAGTAATCCCCGTTCAGTGATATTCCTATTTGACCTTTCTGTGATGCCCGGAAGTTTTGGTTGTAGGCTGAGACAGCCCGGGCGTGGCTCATGATGAGAGCCTTGCCGACGATCCATGGTTCTGTTGAGGTATCGCCTTCTGTTGACTGGGGATTGATGCTGCTTCGTCCTGGGGCATTGCCTCCCGTTGCGTATCCCTAAAGCCAAGGTTAGCAGGAGGAATGATGCTTAGGTCCAGAGTAGGTAGCCACTCACAAATATGGAAACAATCCAGGGTTCATTGAGTGTAATCCAATGCTTCACTCGATCCCCGAACCTCTCATAACAAAGCCTCGCATATCTCTCAAAATCCTTCTGCGACTCCTCAACATCCAACCACCCACCATACCGCTCATGCAACGCCTGCGGCAAGTCCCAATGATACAGTGTAACCCACGGCGTAATACCTCTCTTCAAACACCCATCAATAACCCTATTATAGAAAGCGATACCACCTTCATTAACAGGATCATCCCGTCCACCGAGGGGAATAACACGAGACCATGAAATCGAGAAGCGATACATATCGGATCCATACCGTTTCAAAAGATCGAGATCTTGTTCAAGACGGTGATAGTGATCGCAGGCAACATCGCCGCTTGCACCTTTTGTTCGTGTTGGTTCAACATGGCAGAAAACATCCCAGATTGAAGGACCGCGACCATCTTCTGCGACGGCACCTTCAATCTGGTAAGACGCCGTTGCGAAACCAAGTTGGAAATTCTTTGGAAGAGAAGGCATTGTCGTCCTTTTCCAATCAATAATCAATACAGAATCATTGACCAAAACAAGTTACAACTTCGGCATTCTTTATACCGTGGAATCACGGGCCGATAAGATAATACCCAACTCGCTGTGATTGTAGATCACGGTGAAATTCCGTCAATCCACTAAGTAGTTTCCCCGACGGTGAGGGGTTTCTTCGTATAGCGTGTTGCTCTATTTCCCCGTTTTCCCGTAGCTTAATTGAGCAGACCATTCCCCACGGGGAAGTTAGAGGCTAAGTCGAAACGGGGCTGTTTCGCTGTAACCTTGGTCATGGCATCTTTCTTAACCGAATCATCTTTTCTTCTTCTTCAGTGTTGCATTGTATGTATATAAGTATGCGGATCCTTTCCAACATCAAGACATTGCAACGAGATCACCAGTCAACTTCCTATTAGTTCACCTTGTTTATCTTTGCATCTTTTCTGGCAGTAGCCTGTTATTGCAAGATGGCTCCGAAAGCGGCGCACGCCACTGAAGATATTCAGTCTCCCATTGACCTCACCACCGTTCCGCCGTTTTGGAAACGCAAGAATGGTATTCTTTTGTACTTCTTGCTTACTTCCTCGCTTTTTGCCAGTATGGCTCTTGGCATTGATGGGTAAGTCCACTCCCAACTTGCAATTCGCTACATATACTGACTCAACATGTAGCTCTATGACCAACGCACTTCAGACGCTCGAGAGCTGGCAAGACCGCTTCGGACATCCTACTGGTTCAAAACTTGGCTTCTTCGGTGCTTCCAACGCCATTGGAGGTGTTATACCCTTCATCTTCCTTGGCTGGATCAGCGATGTCGCCGGCCGTCGCGTCCCAACTGCTATGGGATCCGTCGTTATTATTGCTGGTGTCATGGTTCAACTCTTCGCGACTTCGCTCAATATGTTCATCGGCGGCAAGATCGTTCTTGGGATTGGCTCATCCCTTATTCAAATGGGTGCTCCAGTCTTGGTCACTGAACTGTCGCATCCCAAGGAACGTGTGCAAATCACGACATTATACAACACCAACATCGTTCTGGGTTATGTCATCGGTGCATGGGCAACATATGGATGCTTTCGCATTCCTAACCAGTGGTCTTGGAAGCTCCCCACTCTCGTTCAAGTCGTTCCATCGGCATACCAACTTATCCTCATCTTCTTCTGCCCCGAATCACCTCGTTGGTTAATCGCAAAGGGCAAGGTTGACAAGGCTCGCGAGATTCTGATCAAGTACCATGGCGAAGGCGATTCCGACAGCGAATTGGTCAAGTTCGAATGCGCTGAGATCCAGCAAGTCATCGCTGAGGAAGCTGAGCAGAACATGACCTGGAAAGAGTTCTTTTCATCGATTCCTAACCTCAAGCGTATCGCGCTGTGTTTCGCTACTGCGCTGTTCAGTCAGAGTTCTGGAAACCTTCTTGTCTCCAACTACTTGACACAGATTCTGAAAGACACGGGCATTGAGGCGGAGAAGGACATTACTCTCGTCAATGGCATGGTTACGCTGTGGCAGTACATCGTTGCTATCACCATGACTCTTCTGGTTGACAAGTTCAAGCGCCGGACTTTTTTCCTTGTTGGATCTGGTGGAGTTCTCGTCACGTTCATCATGTGGACCATCGCCGCCAAGCAATACCTCGAGGGATCACTGGCCGGCGGTCGCGTCGTGTTGGCCTGCATCTTCCTCTTCCAAGGCTTCTACACTTTCGGCTGGACAAATCTGGTCGTCACATACCCTCTCGAGATCGTCACATACCAGAAGCGAGCCAAAACTTGGGCCTTCGTGCTGCTCACCATTCAGGTCTCCTCTATCTTCGGTGGCTACGTCAACCCGATTGGCCTGGAGGCTATTGGATGGAAGTTCTACATCTACTACTGTGTCTGGGTCGCCATAATCTTCTTGGTTGTCTACTTCTTCTTTGTTGAGACTTCGGGGCCTACACTCGAGGAGCTTACGTATCTGTTTGAGGGTAAGGATGCGAAGCAGGAGATGGTTAAGGAGATCGAGGTTAAGAAGGAGGAGCATGATTTCATTCACGAGAAGGGAGTTTGAAGAGTAATTCGAAGCGAGTGAACAGTATTTATTACAGAGACTTAGTGTATCAATGAAGAAGTATTTCGCAATGCATCAGAGGCCTTAGAGTCTAGTCGCGTGAGCAGATCAAGAAGAACAGCAAAGTCGCTACGCGCCCTAGCGGCGATCGGTGAAGACCCATTTCTGTGAATAATCTCCAAAAGGCTTGCACCAGTGAGCCTTATCTTCTCAACCTTTACATGAACACCAGATTAGCTTCATTGGTTGCGTTATTAGTTCGTGGACTTACATATGGCTCGCCATTCACCTGTAGTGACCAGAATGGAGCTTCTTGAATAACCCTCAGCATGTCTCTTGCGATCTCCGTCTTGCGCAAATCAGAGTGTCCAATCTCCGACTTATAATAAGGCAGAGTCTCTAACTTCTGCGTAATCACCATCCGTAAACAGTGGATGGAGACCTGGAGATTGGCGCACTGAATCAGGAACTGTTTCGTGGTTTCTCTCGAACCATCCACCAACGCAGCGAATGTATAGGACTGGAGATATGGGGGTAGATCATCGAGACAGGTGATAAACCTGACATAAAGAGCGTCCAGCCGATCCTTTTCTTTTGCACTGATCAATGGTTGCAGATTCGACATGCCGAGATCTTGTTGGTTTCGGTCCTGCATTAGACGCAGTTCTAAGAGCAGATCAGATGCATTTTGCCAGAGACGCAGATTGGCGTTGAAGCCTTCTATGCAGGTTATGCGCACGACATCGGAATTTGTGACAAGGTTTCCAGGCGATAGAACAGGTGCTTCATCCTCGATGCCAGAAGGATATGACGTGGTTATTCCAGACTCGAATGAGAATTTGTGGATGGTGATGGGGCGATTGTTGAGTATGGCCGCAGATTTATCGCCCATGTACACGATCCAGAAAGCTCGACGGCGCAATTCAGCTTCAATTGGTTGCAAGCCTTCCAACGACGTTTCGAGGTTTAATTGCATAACCTGCGCAAGTCGCGTCGCCTCTCCAAAGATATGCCACGAGTACTTAGGCTTTCCTGCTGCATGAAGACAATTCGAGTGAAAGTATCGAATCGTGATTGAGTTGGCATTCGGATTCTCCAGCTCGGCCTCAAGATATTGATTCAAGCATGACCTCGAGGCATTCAAAAAGATATCCGCCACAGATTGACCTTGAGGAAACAAATCCTTCGGTAGTAGAAACGAAGCCTCAGCACAAACAGCCGTGATCAAAGTAAACGTCGTCTCCGGCCAAAGCTCCAAAACACCCGTACTAAAATTCTCAGAAGGGTACTGTCCAAAATACGAGAGCGAATCCCTCAAACTCGGTTCATGAACCAACGGCGTAAGCGGATAAAGATAGTCAAAAAAGAGATCAAAGCATCGCGTAACAAATTGCTGTAGATCATTCGTAATGAACGCCAACGCGCGCGATAAATTCTGCCAGCGCTGGTGACTTGTTACATCACCGCTGACCATCAAAGGCGGCGAGAGTCCGAGATCGACAGTGTTGGTTTCCCATTGTGAAGAGGGGGGCGCTTGTAATTCCGCTGTGGAACTTTGAGATTTTCTGGAGCGGATTTTGGGGCCGCGACGGGCGAGGGGGAGGTTGAAGGTGCACTGTGTGTCTGATTCCCTGCAGCTGGTGCAACGCTCGCCTTCTGTAAAGTCACACTAATACAGTGATCTGTCAGTGAGTGAATCAGGGAGTTTCGCCGACGGGAGATTAGAGTACCTTTGCTTTTCGCCGACGACAGCGGTCACAAGCTCGATTCTTTTGGGCGGGTGTGCTTGTACCGGGGGATTGAGGTGAATTTGGCGTGGGGCTTGTCATTGTGAGAGAGAGATTGAAGAGGCAAAGAATGGAGGGATTGAGACGGGGAAATGGACCGGTAAAATAGATTCTGCGTGAGGTGACTTTTCCCCGCGAAGATCTATGCCTCTTTCGATGGTGGGCAACCGATCAGCGGGGTTGACTCCGGGGAAAGAAACCTTGTCAGGACATTGTGGGACTGTGCAATTTTGTGACTGGAATATTGTCAAGGCTGCTAGTGAAAGAGGGGCAGAGCCATTTCTGTGTTGATGGAATATTTTCAGGGATACGATCGACCACCGAGCTTCTTTGTCGAGCTCAAAGATGGTACAGAGTGAGAACACGGTGTTGAAGTTATGAAGAGGGAAGATGCCTAGAGGCTAGAGACAGGGCAGTAAGATAGTAAGGGTTCCAGACAAACCAAATTCCACACAGTTAGGATTTTGCTAATACTATTAATACCTATCTTGAACCAATAGCCCTTTTGGCTTAAAGTGCTACGCCTATGGCAAAGATGAGATTTGGATGCTGCCAAGGACTTCAACTAGGGATGTATGACGAGCCAGTGCTCCTCGATCCCAGAGTGCAAGACAACTGTGAACCTAGAAAGCCGCTCAATTCCTAATTTTGTCCTTGAACAAGAATACATAAATGGTCGTTGTGCGTCTGTCGCTGTGTTCACACGGGTGGCGGCGCCACAGCTACGTATGTATATCTGTTTCCTCCGTACAAAGCACGAACAAAGGCAGTCAGTCATACCTCTATATAAACATCAAGACTCTCCTCTCTCCTGTAACGAGACAGACACCCATAGCTACTATAAGACTTCTGGCGATTGTCCTCTACTCGTCCCAGTGAACTAGTGAGACGACAGTAAAGTGTGTCTGAAAGATTCCACTTCCTTGAGGCACTGCACTACACTGCCCCTCGACGAATCACATCCATCTTGTTGATTTTGCCACTGTTGATGACTCAGTGTCCGTCAGCGTGAGCTGAGCGTGTTTTCGCTGCAACTCGTTAACAAGGAAGGGATCTCAGGCATCTACACCCGCACAATACTCTTCACCCTATCACCTCTTCTTTTCATCAGGAAGCGCTTCTTCCTCACTCCCCCTTCAGCACTGCAAGTAACGCCCCCTGTACAGCGTTGATTTACTTAACGTCAGGTCAGGTCAGTCGTGTTAGTCCTTTACCTGCCGACGTCGTGCCTTGCTAACGTCAATCGCGGGACTGACCGTCTGATTCTTGTCCTTCAACACGCGATACCTACCTTGCCTACCCTATCTCCACTCTCTTGGTCTATTTCATCTTCGAGAAGACGCTGTACAGGTGTCAAGCACCCGAGGTTCATTCATCGATGGCCCTGCGCCAGCCTTTCATCTGCTCAGCATTTGGCACCTTACCTTAAACACCAATCCCAGTGCTCCTTGTGAACGCCAACCAAAGTGCGAAAAGGATTTTACTATCTCTACGAACAAACGCCTCCCCACTCTCAGAGGTCTAAATCAATCAACGCAGGCCCCTCAAACACCTTTCTCCGCCTTTCGTAGATTCCGCGTTTGCAGCAACACCACAATGGCGAACCAACGCGATATCGACATGGCGCGTTTGTCAAGCTTCAGCAACCTACAGAATGGCGATTCTCAGCAAGGTGCTCTTTCTTCTCCTCCTCCATCCTCGGAGGACTCTCCCATCAGTCATCTCCTTGAACATCATCGTCGATTTTTGACAGATGCTCAAGCGCCTACTTTCGCCTCATTTCAACTCCACTCGCAACACTTTGACACGTATGAGACAGAAATCTCCCGACTCTTTCGCCGCTACGACTATGACCGAAACCGCGCTACCATCACCATCAGAATGCCCAGTCAGACTCATAATGGCTTCTTGCACAGGCTTTTCCTGCGCCTCCAAGACTCCATCCCCAGAGAGCTGAACATTGAATGCCAGCTTGGATCCGACGTGGCGCTTTAGGAAGACGAACACCAAGGTGACGGCGCAGCAGCCCAAGCCCCCAAGAAGATGTGGAGCCGTCAGCCTGACCTCCAGATTGGTGAGCGAAACACTCAGTTCCCTGGCAGTGTAGTCGAGGTCGCATGCTCCCAGTCGAGTGCCGATCTTGAGCCACTCGCCTACGACTACTTTTCCAACACCAGCTTTGGGATTCAGCTCTTCATCTTTATTGATATCAAAGAAAATGCACGAATTTCTGTCTTGCGGGGAAATGCTGGTGTGGTTACCTGGATTATGCACCAGGTGGTAAGTCACTTTTAGCAATCAAAAAGAATCACTTGCTCAGACTTTTACAGGAGTTCCAGACTGCCGACAAACACCCAGCCAACATCGATTTGTCTCTTGAGCTCACCATAAGGGACTTTGTTTTGAGCAGAGAAGCAGATCGGTACCAAGATCTCGCCATTCGAATTCCTTTCCATGAGCTGCACCAAATGTTGCATCAGGCACGAAGAGACAGCCTGGTCAAGAAGGGGCGTGGCGTCAACATCTCCCGGCCAAAGAAGTTTGACGGCGAGATGGTACTCCCTGCCAATTTCCGAACAACAAAAGATCCTGCCGCAAACCTAGACGGGCAATTCAACGGCAACCAGACGACCGATGAAGTCACAAAGCGACAAGGAGCCTACGGTTTCAGGCCCCGGGAGTGATGATGGAACCTGCTGGTAGAAGTGAGGAGCAGGTTGGCGATAAACAAGATTGATAGATAGTCCGTAGAGCAGATGAAGATAGACAGAAAGATAGAAGCACTTGGCTTTGGAACGTCTTGACTACACAATATACACATCGCTCTGGCATGCTGTATCTGCTCTGTTTTCTCTTGATAGTTTATTAGAGCTACTCTTGGCCTAGAAGCTCCGCCCCCTTTTCTATTTAGTAAGGATGCTAAAGTGGCGTGTTATAAGTTAAATTTGGTATAGGGCTAGTCATTGCAAAGGATTGGAAGAAAGAAGGTATTGAGACGGGGAAATGCAGCGGTAAAATGGATTTTGTGGTCTAGTGATTTTCCTTTTCCCCGTGAAGATCTATTCCTCTTTTGATGGAAGCGGGGTTGAGTCTGGGGAAAGAAACCTTGTTTCTGGATGAAATACGTACCGAAGTCGGCATTGGCTCATCCAAGATCCTGGAAATGTTGTGCAAGTCATCATTTCCCATTATATAAAGACAGCTTCGTCATCTCACTTGAGCCTTCTCTCAGCATTAAGACTTCATTGAACGTGGAGAGACCTCAATCACTCACTATGAAGTCCTCGCTAAGCTCTGTTTTGGCTGCCTTAGCCCTGTCTTTACCACTGGCAGCGGCCTCACCTCAATACTCCAACCCCAAGGTTCCATCTTGTCGCTTCGGTCTCGAATGGTCGCAAAAGGACGTCCTTCAACACACTGACGACTTCATCTGGGATCTTCTCTACTGGGAAGGTAAATTCCATCAGAACGATGTAGCCTACAACACCCAGAATGGCATGTCCTATGATGGGACCCAGCTTGATTGGAAGACTGGCAAGCGCACCAAGAAGCATACGTTCAGTGCGGCCAGCAAAGAGGTCAGTCATTCTCCGCTCCCCAATATCCAGGTATCCTCTAACGGTATTGTTTAGGCACTGCAAATTATGCTCTACGCCCAGGCTATCTCTGGGTCCAAGGAAGCTGCCCGCTTCTTGACCCCGGATAATCTCAAGGCCGCACCCGCATTCGCTGCGTCTATCATGGAGACAAAGCTCAAGACTTACAGCCAGTTCAACCAGACATATCCTGGTTTCGGTGGCTTTCTTCCTTGGATCAAGACCGACACCACGACTATCTCCCCTCAGGATGGTTGGGATAATCGCGTTCCCGGCCTAGACAATGGGTGAGTAACGTCGTTCTAACTTTCTGGTCTAAGCTAATGGCCTGTGCTCAGAGAGCTCATCTGGGCTGTCTACGCCTGTATCGAAGCCCTCCAGAAGCAGCCCAGCCCAAAGTTTCACAAGATCGCAGACGGATGGCAAAACTGGCTCAACTATGTCGCTTCGACTGCCCCCAAGATCTTCTACATCGGCAAAGGCAAAGTCTGTGCCGTCACAGCAATTGGTGACCAGACACTTCCAGTCAACGACAAGAAGCAATCTTACAAATGCGAGTCAGAGACTTACCTAGATGATCCTTATGAGGGAGAGCTTTTGACTTACTTCTTCCAATTCTTCACTGATCTGTCCAAGAAGGATAAGCAGACGCTTTGGGAGTACAAGAGAGTCAAGTTGGAGAAGGCTGAGTATAACAAGGGAGGTGTTGGTCCTATCACTGTTCGTAAGGGTTTCTGGTTCTCAAGCCATGAGATTTGGAACCAGCTTGAGTTGCCATACCACGACGTTGACATTGTCAGGTAAGTACCATGAACCAGCTCAGAGACACGAAGCTAACGATTCAGCCGCCTGTTTAAGAATGGCGAACGCGCTCGCACTTGCAATTCAGTCGTCACCAAGACCCCCGGCCTCTACGCCTCAGTCAACAACTCCACTGATCCCAAGACTGATGAGATCATCGGCTATATCTCACCCGCGGGTATTCCCTCAATCGCCAGCCAGAAGGACCAAGAGCTTGACGTCATTACTCCTTACGGTGTCTTCCCAGTTGTACTGTTTGACAAGGCTGTTGGACTGGCTTGGTGGAGGAACATGATTATCGGAAAGAAGATGCAGAGTAAGGACACCTGATATGATATTTAGGTACCCACTAATAGTATGTTACAGATCCTTACGGTAGCACTGAGTCCACACGCGTTGATGGTAAGGGCGTTTCAGCACTCGTGACCTGGGACAGCAAGGTTACTACTGTCCTCTCACTCACGAATGGCGTTGTGGATCTTGTTCGCGAGCGAATGAAGTCTGATGGTATCTACAACGAGTTCCTGAAGATCACAGAGGTAAGTTCTCCGCGGTGTATCGTAGAGAGCCGTGCTAACAAGGCTCTTGAAGCGTGAGCATGTTCGGGTTTTCGGCAATGAACTCAAGGGCGAGGATATTGAGTTCTGCTTGCCAAAGAACAAGGTTCCCGACTCAGGACTTAAGGATTTCACCGCTTGTCAGAAGTGAGTAGGGCATAATGTAGTGATATTGTGAGAAGATCTTAGAATAGATGTGACAATTACTCTTCAAGTAAGATAAAAGTAGACCTAACGTGACCTTCAAGATGTTTCTCTCGTTCATGAACCTCGCTTAAAAGCTGAGCTTTTGACCTGCCTGTCCCGGAACTGTTGAAGCAACCTTTCCAGATCCAAGAAGCGTGAACTGATATGGGATCTTGCTTGAGCTCAGTGTACCCTTTGGAGCGGTGTTCTGACTCTCACCGCCTAGAACGACGTCTTCTGCAACAACGTATCCTACTTCGGAGCTTGACTCGCTGAAGATAGCCTTCTTTCCAACGTTGGTGAACACTGAGGACTGGATGAGAGCTTGAGCACCCATGCGACTGTTGAGACCAGTGTCCATGGTATCATAGTACTGGCTACGAGATGTTTTAGTGACAAGTCCAAGCTTAAGATTACCGGGGAACGTACTTGAAGATATGTGCAGTGCCAAAGCGAAGAAGAGGGCCTCGGCTTCGGACGTTGTTGAAGTGATTGTTGGCGTATGTAACGCGAAGGGTGCCAACGTCCTCAGCTGCGTTCTTGTCGGAGTGTCCTACAAGTGATCCTTTGGACTGATAAATAGTTAAAGAAGTCTCCTCTAAATGTTAAATGAAAATGGGGATTACTCACGTGGTCATGGAAGTAGGTATACGAGATGGTGACCCAGTCAGCAGCATGCGACAGATCAACTAAGCCATCGTAGAAGTCCTTGTCGTCACCTCTGACGGCAGAGATATCGCAATGGTCAACCCAGACGTTAGTGGACTTTTGGATCGTGATGGCATCGCCGTAATCCGCCTCAACCTTGGAGATCTTCATGTTGCGGACAATGACGTTCTTCTGTCCATTGATAGTTAGACCAATGCCGGTGAGGGCTACGTAAGGCTGTTAGCACTGCTTCGATTTAACGTCGTTATGAACTTACAGCTACCCGTCTTGCCAATGATGGATTTGTTCGAGGTAACTTGAACCTTGGCTGCACCAGAGATACTGCCCTGCACCAAGATGACGGAAGGTCCATCGGCTTTGGCCGCAGCGGTGAGCTCAGCGAGGGTCTTCACAGTGACTTGGGCAGCACTACCACCTCCGGTTGTACTATGCCCGTCAGATCATTGAGACAGGAAGTTCTATATGGCTTGATTTACCCTCCATTTTGAGTACAGTAACCGATGTTGCACGGGTCATTGGCCGCAACTCTTGCTTGGAGGCTAGCACCAGGAGCTGCAACGGCAAAGCTGGAGAAAAACACAAGATTAAGAAGTCTCATTTTGAATGGAAATATTGAGAGTCTCCAATGGATACTGAGGATGTAGTTGGATGAGACAACACTGCGATCTTGAGGGTATACTGGTTCTTAAATACAACTTCACATCCACATAACCCGTGCTCCAGGTGATCTACAATTCTCCGCATTCAATCTTAACCCCCAATCTACATCTATTCTGTGTTTAATTCACTATTACATGAGTCGCTACGTTTCAGCAACAGTATGTAGATGGTTGAACAAGCTATGCTGATTGGTGGAAGATGTCCACGAGATATTCCGCTCGTTGAAGCCTTCCCCCAAACTTAACGTAAATCACTTGTTGCGGTTCGCGTTTTCTTTAAAGAACCTGGAAATAAGGCTCCTCTTGTGGCATTTGATGAGTTGCTGGAAGGAGGGACAGTTACATCATTCGGAAGTCCTTCCTCCGCATACTGAATCGGGATCTCGATTGTGGGGTAATGGGGGTTTGGCATGATTCTACGTCTTCAAAGCTTGTTGTAGAGTTATTAGAAGATCAAAGCCGTGTCTCGGGCTTTTTGAGCCGGTCAAAATTGAAATATCGTGTGAAGTGTCATACACGAATAGGTACTGGGACTTGTCGCACATTGACCAAGGTAAGATACTGGGGTCATTGACTGAAATGAATCTTATTATGGATGAACATCTCAAAGATCAATCATTCTTTGTAAGAACTCCGAAAGGCTTATTTCAAATTATGAGCCCGTATCCTATCTACCGTTAGTTTTCTTATCTAGTCTTATCGATCTGGCTTCAGACGGATTGTCTGATGTTGTAGTTGTGAGCCGGCAGTTCTTCGGCGCGTTTGAGCTAGGTGAGACCAGTCCAATATGCTGCCTAGCATTGAGATTCGGCATGATCACATGTGATATGCGTTTAGGCTTCCGTTCGCCCATGATACCATCCGTCGATCATCGCAGCGAAAGATGCTAGTTGATCCTAAGCGTTCATCCGGGTGCATCAGCCGACAACTAGTGCAGGTCACTCCCATCCATCACCTCCCAGCAACGATTATTACCCAATACCTTCCTCTAAAGCCAAGCTCATAGTGCGCGACTTATCTGTCAAGTGGGTGGCTTGCGCTTATCGTTGATAGGCTTTCCCCGCAAGCCCAAACTTCAGTCACCCAGGATCTTTTGTCGACGTATAATCCCTGTTATTAACGCATTATCACCTTCCGCATTTGATAATGTCCGAAGATAGTCAAATGCTTAAAGGTTATTTAACTGGCCGGTATACCACGTCTTGCTTCTACAAGTTTCTGAGTGGAACTTATCGATACTGATGCTTTTATCAACATATCACGTTGTGCCCATCACTCTTGCTGCTTGTGCTGCGCTTTTAAACGTCCCAACAGTTTTAGCAGCCATGGCGGACCGAAAGGTAAACAACAGATAATTGCTGCAAAGAAATGTTTGCTTACTGGAAATACTATAGGCTATCGTTTACGACTTCGAGAAGTTGGAGGATTATCAACAGAAGAATGAAACCGTGCTTGAGTAAGTGATGCATAGTCATCGATAGACCCTCAAGCTCATCAAGCATATTAGCATCGTTAAAAAGGACACTGGTGCCGAGTTTTGGAGACAGACGCGAACAATTCCTCCCACTTCCTACCCTCCGTAAGTACGACTTGCTTGTATGTTATAGCCAGAGCTAACGTGCCTCGGGTAGACCCATGACTTTGGAGGCTATTGAGAAGCTGAAGGAAGTTAAGGGTGTTATTGTAAAGGATGTTCCTTCTGAAGAGTTGTAAACTCTATGCTCGAAAGATGTTTAATAAAGATTATTTGCTTTGCATATTAATTATTATAATTATATTTATT